>JBBMKA010092598.1:0-12980 GCA_037833695.1 Sechiopsis laciniata
CAACTGATTTGAAGAATGAATGAAACTTGCTTTAAGCTTAAGAAGTGATTCCCTCTCTTCTTTGATGCAAGAAGCCATTGAAACCTGGTAGGAATAAAAACTCATTATAGCAATAATGAAGAACAGCGACATCAAAGTCATTTTAGTAATTCCTTATTTGATTCGAAGCTTCAATTTGAACCTCTATATCTATTCTATTTATAAAATGTTTTTTTAGATCAAATTGAATATTATTGATCTCAAATAAGAAGTTGAATTGGATTAACCTATTAACCAAACTAACACACCACCAACTGTCATTTTTAAAATGTTTATGGAATAATTTATAATGACCTTAAATATTTTTAATGAATTAATCTACGTTACAATAGTTTTTTTTTAGTGCATTTGAAGCATGTTTGAATGGTGTAAGTTGAAGGTAAATAGAAGGATTGAATAGTTTGAATATGATGTTTGAATAAGTGGTTGTGCGAAAATCATATTTAAATAAAATTGTTTGAATGAAAACCATAAGAAAAAAAATGTTTGAATAAGAAGTTGCACAAAAGCATGATTAAATAAGGTTGGGATCCTAACAAATAAATGGTAGTTATTAATCTATTAATTAATTTTTTTACGAATTTACTAAGATGCCAAAAATTAGTCAGACAATTTATCACATAAAAATTCAACATTCTAAATAAAAAAAAAAAATCATAAAATTACTATATATAAACCATAAAATTATTTAATGCTTGGGCCTCAATTATTAAATGAGGTTGTTGGATGATTTTATTGATTTTTTTTTTTTTTTGAGATTACAACAATTGGGAGCGGAGGACTCGAACCTAAGATTTATTGGTTATTGGGTTACACTGAAACAACAGCTGAGTTACTACTCTTGTTGATTGGATGATTTTATTATTGGTGTTTGAATGAAGTTTCTTTGTTAAAAAGAAAAAAGGAAGAAAAAAAAAACTTAACGTTGAAATTGTAATTGTTTTAGTTTGGAAATTTCATGAAATTATTTAATGTTTGGGCCTCCATCATTTAATGAGGTTGTTGGATAATTTTATTGTTGGTGTTTGAATGAAGTTTCTTTGTTAAAAAGAAAAAAAGGAAAAAAGAAAAAGTAACGTTGAAATTGTAAATGTTTTAATTTGGAAATTTCACGAACGGCCTCTTGTCCTACGCTTATACATGATTAAAAATGGTTGACTAGGAAGTATATGTGGTGAGATTTCTTTGATTATGATTGAAATTAAGAAAAGTCTTTTTTCACACAGCCCTGCTATGGGGTTTTTGATAGAGTTCAAATGTAGGAATATCAATACTCTTAATCTTATCCAATTTATAATTCTAACAAAATATCTAACTTTGCAAACATTATAATAAACCACCAAAAATGACACCATGCCAACAAAATAAATGGTTCAACTCATATACATGCGTTTTATGATTAAAAAAAAAAATCATAATTCCAATTCTTACAATACATTATTTTTAGCTAAATGTATATTAATCATGTTTAGAATAGTTCTAAGAGATGATCTTGTTGGCACAGGCATGAAATCCTCAAGGTATATACCAATGAAAATATCAAGTTCAAAATTTATAAGTGAAATTATTATTATTTCTTTTTTTTTTTTGTCTCTCAATTATGGGCCTTGAGACAGAGACGAGAGCCTCTTCGATATATAGTCGAGAGCCTCTTCGATATATAGATGAGGCAACTATTAAAATAAATAACTATCTACAACAAGAAGCTTAATTTTTTTATTTATAAAAAAAATAATAATAAATAAATAAATAAGCATTAAAAATAATTTGATTGCTCGGAGTTAGACTACATCCCATCCAAACTGTGCAGCAATCAATTCCAACATAAGCAAAATCTACTTGAAGAATCAAGAAAACTTGCTTTGAGTCTGTGTAGATATTGCATTAAATGGATCAAATGGAAACTTAACTTAAACTGTAAGGGTAGAAGTGTAGATTTTAGAATTTAGGGATCAAATGAAAATCAAATTCAAAATTTAAGGAGGTATTTAGACCTTCATTTATATGAATGAGTTAGGTTGAGTTATTTTAACTTAATCTATGTTTGTACTACAAAATTATAATAATTAGTGTTAGTCCATAACTTCTTATCTCAACTAATGACCTTTTAGTTATGTTATGTTATACTAAAGTTTCGTGATATAATAACATGCACTTCAAATGTAATTTATGTATAACCTTCATGTTATAATTAATAATCTTCTATTCATAAAAATCTATTGTTTATAATAGTTCAACTATCACCAAAAAAATGCATTTTAAGGGACCTTCAAAGACGAAGAATACCTTGAAATCCATTGTTTCAATTAAGTAAACTGTCCATTGGGGACAAGAGTGTAACATTTTAAATTATAGTGATCAAATGGAAAACATACTCAAAACTCAACTACAAAAATTGATGTTTCATTTTTCAGAAAAGTATTTATTTTAGTCCCTAGATTTTTTGTGAATTTTTCATTTAGCCATCATGTTTCAAAAATAAAATAGTTCTATCCATGACATTTCAATAACATCCAATTTTAATTATTGAGTAGCAAAATCATTAGTTATACAACAAAATGTAATGATTTTAAATTTTAATATATCGATGAAAGTAGTTATTTGGATCTTAACATGAATTTAAATTTTAAAATAAAGAGAAATTGTACTGGATGTGATATTCTCCAAGTACAAATGTATATCGATTCTAAAATATTTACATTCATAATGATTAATATATTTTAATTCTTATTATAAATATTCATTAATATTCATATTATGTATTATAAGCAAGTATGTGACAATGGTCATTAATACAATGATTACATTTACTAATAATTTTGAAAGTCACTATACTTATAATTATTTTCTCAATTTGACAAGTAAGGTATATTTGTATGACATTTTTTTTGTATTTTCCAGTTTTTCCCTCAATTTTTTGGATAATGAGGAGGCAATTGCAAAGCTAAAGTCGACGGAGAAAGGGGAAAAGTTCGAGAGATATTGCCAGTCCTCAAGTCGACGGGGAAAAGGGAAAAGTTTCATGTCGCCATTGGAGGTTTCGATTGTTTGTGCAGAAATTTTGCTTTCCCGGCTTCAAGATTGGTGTGATCGCAACCGACTCCATCCCAACTGCAGCAATCGGTTCCATTCCAAGAAGCCAACCGCTTTGAAGAATCAATGAAAGTTGCTTTAAGCTTAAGAAGTGATTCCCTCTCTTTTTTGATGCAAGAAGCCATTGAAACCTGGTAGGAATAAATATGCATCAACGCGATAATGAATCGGTTCCACAGACCCTACAATGAGAATACTACTGCTCTCATATGACTATTGTGTTGAAGTGAGTTACTATCAAACAATAAAACTATCAAGTCACTCATTGAATTTGAACCTTTCCATCTATTCTATTTATAAAATGTTTTTTTAGTTCAAACACATGCCACCAACCTTTCCACATTTTTAAAAATAACGGATTAGCTTATAATTACCTCAAATATTTTTAATAAATTGACCTATCCTACAAGAGTTTTTTTTTTTTATTATTATCATTATTTATTAGTACGCTTGAGGCACGTTTGGATGGAGTGAGTTGAAGATATAGGGAAGAATAAAAGTAGTTTGAATAATTAATTGCACGAAAACAATGTTGAGATAATGTTGTTTGAATGTTTGAATGGGCAAGTTGAAGATAAAAGGGAAGAATCAAGTAGTTTGAATAAGTAATTGTATGAAAACCCAGTTTAGATAATGTTGTTTGAATGAAAAGTTGTAAGAAAACTATATTTGGATAATAACGTTTGAATGAAGAGTTTTGTTTAAATGTGGTTATTTTGAGGAGAAGTAAGAAAACTTAGTTTGAAAAAGGTGGTTTGGAAGAGGAGTTTTTGAATGATGAGTTAGAGTGAGGGGTAAAGTGTGAGGTTAAAATGTGAGGTTGAGGGAAATTTTTTTCAACCCTAAATAAATATGGGTAAATTTATTCCACACTCTTTCTACCATCTTCCTCTTATCCTCGCATGCCCTAATAAAAATATTTCTTTTTTATATGTTGTAGTTATTTTAATTAGTATATATCCATAACTTACCTGCATTATTAAAAGGAAACCAGCTTTGTGTCCATTCCAATTTAATAGTCTTTCCATATTGTTGTGGGGTTGGAATTGACTAGTGCATGCATTTCTCATCGGGTTTCACTTTGATTATGAAATGGGAGACTTAAGAAAGTCTTCCATTCGCACGACCCTGCTATCAGTTTTGTTGAATTCATTTATTGTTGGTGTTTGAATGAAGTTTCTTTGTTAAAAAGAAGAAAGAAAAAGGGAAATTGTATTCGATGAGGTGTTATCACAAAATAATTACAAATGCAGGTGGATTTCCACCCTCAATTCCAATCTTGACCGCTCCTGAATGTACGATGGAGCAAAAAACCAATAACCATATTGTTGATAGTAAAGAAGACGACATGGCCGGGTTTGGTATCTTCGGGATCAATTAAACAAAAACTGGTGTTTGGTATTTTCAATGTTGGTATTTCTATACCCAAATTCTAGATCTAAACTACTCAAAACAAGCACAAATGATGAAAATCTAAACAAACAAGAAGGAGATGGAGAAGAGATAAGAATACACCGGATTAAAGTGGTTTGGGACTTGCCCTACCTCTATTATCAAGCTTGAGATGATGATCTTCTCATTCACAATGTCAAGAACTCAAGAGGAATACAAATGGTGAAACTCTATCAATTTGGAAAAGCCATAAATGTGAGCTTAATTAGCTCACCCAAAACTCAATGACCTAACCACTTTTTTAACCCAAGGTAAAAGACTAAACCATGGTTAAACATGTGAAGTCACATTTACAAATTACTCTCTTGATGAACATATCATAAATGACAAAAGAAAAATATATCTCATCATAATTTCATAATTCCAAACAAAACTGGATCATAACTTTGCTCAGTATGAGTAAATCAAAACGATCTTCAAGACCACAGAACTTCAAACTTCATAACTTCAGCAGGACGGTAAACTAAATCCACCAATGGAAACCGGAACCTGTTCTCAAAAGAGATAGACATCTCTAACTAAGCGGCTAAAAGTTTGAATTCATATATTTCGATGTTGATGCTAGAGGAGGATTTTGGTTGTATAAAGAAATAGACAACGCACCTTCATTTATATGAGACATTTATATGAGACATTTTGAGTGATAACAAAAAACAAAAGTACGAGGGTTGTTGTCCAAAGTAGATAATATCAAATAAATGTGAAGAATATGTGGATGTTTGTTGTGCTTAATAATTGATGTCAAAGTTCGACTCTTTATTTAGAAATGTGAGTGATCAAGACTCTTGATGTAGAACACAGAAGTGGCGAGTCTCGTATCGGTCAGTATACTTTATCTGAGGGATGGTCTTTTCGATATAGACAAAATCGATATATTTTAAAGGTTTCGAAGTGTACTTTGTTTAAGAGAAGAATTGTTGATGCTAATGAATGCAAATAAAAATCTCATATTAATGAGTTAAGATGAAGATTTTGGATATATAAAGAGGAGACAATACCTCTATTGGAATAAGATATTTAGGTAATGACTAAAAATAAAACATAAATGTTGTTTTCCAAAGTAGACAATATATCATATCAATATATATGTTTGTTGTCTTTAATATTCAATTATCGTTGAATTAAAAATAATAACAAGACTGATAAAACCTATGGTACCCACAAAATATGAAATATAAATGAGATTGTTGAAGATTGAGGAGAGGAATAAGCCTAGAATTTAAATTAGAGGTAAATGTTTTCCAGTTAATGGCGGTTGTAGGGTTCGCCAATTTCTTTTAGAAGAAACTAACACGTTTTACATCACTTATCAATTTAATTTATTATCAAACAGCTATGTCTTATAAAAAGGAAAATAAAAATTGAATTAGTGTAATCGAGCAAATTTTAAGCTATAAGTTGGTTGCATATATATTGAGCAATGGTTAAAATAACTTCAACTATTTTACAAAACAATAATTTTATAAGAGAAACTTACCAAAACTAGTCAAATCTAAAAAAAAATTACAAATAGAGTCACTTTAAAAGAAATAACAAATATAGTTAGTATATTAATGAGTCTTTGTCCATATACTTTCTTATAATATTGATATTAATGTATTATAATACATTATTAAAAAGTATTAATAATTGATACTGATATTAATTATTATTTATAATACATGATTATAAATATAAATAATTTAAAATATGCCTATATTTATAATTATTTTGTTAGAAGAGCCACATGAGTATAATTTCTCATTTTATAATTTAATTGGAGATAAGTGATTTAAGTAACTATGTCTTCGGTTCGAATGTCCCAATCTTAAATGACATTGGGTATGGTTTGATGATAAAAAATGTGAGAGATTTGAATTCTTAACTGGAATTATTATTGAATTAAATAAATAAAAAAATTAAAGGATTTTAAATATCCTTTTAAAAAAGTTGACAAAAGACGGCTCGTTATTGTTGTGGGATGATTCACGTGTTTCACAAATGTTTCATGCCAATTTGAGAATGAAGTTTGTATTGTTTCGAGTGCGCATGAAATATTTTAGAAAAATGTAACTTAACGGAAATTATTTGTGTTGAAGATATGTGTTGAACGTTTTATTGTCCTGTGATTAGTAGTCGGGGGTCTCGCTACTACGTGTGCTAGTGCATCTGCAAATGTAACTTTCGCATTATGTTGTGCGTTCTACTTGTGCTAGTGTATCTGCATTCTATTTTAATGCTTACGCATTGTGTAATAGAGTTTAATGAGAGTGCATATATAAACTCAAATTAAACCCTAGCCGTATTATGACATTCATTCTGTAACTCTGTAATTCGTTCTCCTTAATAAAACTCCGTCCCTCCATGTTCGTGTACTGGCTAACATCACGTTAGTGAACCACGTAAATTTCTGTGTGTTTTTTATTCTCTCACGTTTACTTTATCTTCGTTTTACGATTGTTGATTTCCATTTTCATTACAATTTGATTTTCCTTTTTCCGAAAAAAAGAACAGATGCCAATTTGATGGGGCAATGTTTTTTTATTCAACGTTAATTTGTTAGATAGTTTGTTCAATTACCAACGAGAGCCAAACTTGGTTTAACTGCATATTGTGCAACTTAATTAAATTACATCAAATCTCCATTCCACAAATATTGTAATTAAATAAAAAAAAAGTTTGCTCCATTAATTCTTTTATTCTGTTGAGTTCTATTTTACAAAAACATAACTCGATTAACTAGAACTCATGATAAAAAAGATGACTTAAGCGACATCATTTGCAGAAGATCTATGTCGAGAGAGAACAAATTATCCAAACGATGTCGTCTTCAATCACTATGCACTATTCAGGGCTTCTAAACGTGTAGCAAATGTTCAAGATTTCTTCCCTTTTTATCCTTTGGCGAGGGCGGGATTCAACCTCACATTGAACGCCACGTTGCGTATTGTTACAACAATATTCCGTCTCCTTTCTTTATAAAGAAGACTGTTGTGAATAATAAAATATAGAATCAAAAAGTTGAGCAATTGCTCTCTCCATCCTTGTCTAAGTAGAAATCATAGATTTAATGTCGGTCATTGACCGACATCTAAAGATTTAGATGTAGATATCGGACTGGCGTCCGACATCTATACGAATGACATTAAAGAGTATAGATTTTGGGAACAAACAAAAAGAGAAGAGCCCAACATCTATACATATTTGTCACTCAACACCAAGTTATAAACCATCATTCTTTTTTTCTTTTTTTTTTGATATCGGACATATCGTGACTCTATAATATTTGGATGTCAAGGAATGCACTCCAGATCTTCTTTGACAAATTGAGTCACTCCTTTGTAGTTAAAACTTTATTAATGGCACTTACCAGTATACATTTGTAAATAATATGAATTAAGATTTCCTCACACATCTTAACTTGCTCGTCATAAGCAAACTTCGAAGCATAATTTGCTTGACCATACATCTCAATCGCCCAATAAAACTAGAATTTGACTCTTAGACAACAACGAAATTTATCAAAAGAAACACAGGCATATGCACATTCTTTAGCTCAAATTACCACCGATAAAGCATCCTGTGAAGCAAAAAAGACAAATGAATGATGAACAAGCAGTAACAAAGTACAAAAGTTGGCACTTTAAAGAAATTGCATACACACATTTGCGAAGTCATATCAAAACCCAATTTAAATATAAGGGATATTCATGGATGCATTGAGTGAAGGAGCATAATTAACTTGGTGTAAAGTTTCCATTGACAAATTAGGATCAGATGACTGACATGATGTTATTGCAATTGCCAAAACCTTTCATTGGCTATGTGTACCATTGTCAGGTAAGTATAGAGCAAGTTAATTCTTTGACTAAATGTTCTTAATTAAAGCAAAGAGAAATATTAACTAACATACTATCGATCGTGATATGAATATTGCAGATATTGGGTCATGAAGACAATGCAATGATGACACCCCTTGAAGTTAATTAACTCAGAAGAGACAGTGGAAGACGAGAAGAACTCAACTCAACACACAGAAACACGAGCTCATTCAAGTGTCTTAACTTAGGCAAGTTCTCCCCTACACGCAAATGCTAACACAAAATATATATCGGCAACTTGGAGCTTTACTCCTTTAAACCTTGAGAATACCACTTACTCGTCTCTTGACTGAGACATCGAAATATATCGGAAGCGAAATTGAAGGTCATCTAAAAAAATTAATCCACACAGCCGCTTTGAACTTGGAACCTCGAGAGGAACCCTCACAACCAAGGCAACTCCAACTGCGCCGCCCATAGGGAACATTCAAGTGTCTTACCTTAGGCAAGTTCTCCCCTACATGTAAACGCAAACTCAAAATCCTGAACGCTTAAACCTGGCAGAAAAAAAATTTTAAAAAACGAAAGGAACACCAGTGGAAGTGAACATCATGTCCATTCCTTCACACAGAGAGAGGAGCAGATGGCTATTGATGATGACTGATAATTGTATGGAAAATAATAAGTTTATTTCATTCCAACATTCTTTCATTGTTGGTTGTACAAAAAATGCTTTTGAAAGGCCAACAGAAGTAATAGCTCAGTGACATCAGTGTACAACCAATGACTATGAGGTCATGGGTTTTAAACCCTACCTCCAATTGTTATAACCTCAAGAAAAAAAAAAAAAAAAAGACACGTAGTTCACACAAGAGTTGGCAAAGGTTTGTGATAGGGTGAGTGAAACATATCCTTCTCATTTTTCTTCGAATGTAAGTCCCATTTATAACATTTACCATAACAACTCTAAATTTTAGCTTAGGGAACATTATTAATTTTCCTTACTTAACTAAACTCAAGTACAACCGTGATGACATTTAAACGAAACTAAAATACTCCTCTTTAGTCCAGAAATAAGAACAAACAAAAGTTTCTAAACTAAAAACTATCTCAAATAACAGTCAAGTCACAACACATTCATTCGACTTCATTAAACTTCTAAGAACAACTCAACTTCAAAACAAATTTGATAACACCAATACAAACTTCCAAATCAAAAGTATAGATTAAGCAATAAAAGAATGATCCAACATAAATAGTAATAGGTTCCAAAACTAAACTCAACTGAAAAAAGGAAATAAACCAACTGATGGCCCTGTTTTATCACACCAAATTTAAATGTATTTTTGGAATATGGAATAATTAATTTAAGAATTAGTGGGTAGACACTTAAGGAATTAATGGGTTGTCAATTTATGAGAGTAATTAAGGAATTAGTAGATTTTATTATTTTAGCAATTAGTGGAAATACTTATGGAAAGAAGTTGGAAACCAAGTTTGTAATAGGCTATAAATAGATAGTTCTTTCATTGTGAATTGTAGAGACAATCATAGAACAAAAGAGAGGAAAGAGAGGAAAAATTGTGTAGAGAGTTATAGAGAAAGTTCAATTGAGAAATAAAGGAAAGTGTTTTAGAGAAATTGTTGTGTGCATTGTCTCTCCAATCCCGAAACAAAAAGCTTGCGCGATTGTTATTTGTATTTATTGTTTTTGTTTTTTGAATCTAGATCTTACAAAAACTATGTAGAACTCGTATTTGTAAGAAAAATTTTTAGAAACAAAATGTTGGAAATCTTCACCTTATTATAAAGGTGAGAAATTCACAATACATTTATAAGATATGTGGTCAACTCCATAACATAAAAAGAAGAGACTGAGCTTTTTTACTTCATTGATGGATGTTGCTGTTTACTCTCATTTGTTGTTTCAACCTTCTCATATTCACCAATATTGCAACATTGATCCTATCCTTGGTTTCATCCATAAACTGGAAACAAGCATGTCTCCATCTTCTCTTCAATATTAAAGTTCCAACAACTCCCCAAAATCCCAAAACATATCCAAGCATCACAAAAATGTAAAACCACATTTTCTCTAATTTATCTTCTTCATGACTACCATCATCACCAAAATTGTATACCTCAGCTGGTGGCTCGTTTGAATTTTCATCTGGGCACTTAACAGAGAGTGGTTCCCCACAACTGGATGCATCATTGAAAGTAGAGAACTGGCCTTCACAGGGAATGCGTCCAGAAAAATTGTTGTTGGACAACTTTAACGTGCCTAATGAACTTAACCTTGACATGCTGTTTGGAATTGGCCCAGAAAGTTTATTAAAAGAAAGATCAAGGAATTCAATTGATACTGATCTTCCAATCTCCACAGGAATTGTTCCTGACAAATTATTATGCGACAAATTTAATCCGAACAATCCTTTTATTGTTGTCATTTCACTTGGAATTTGTCCATACAAACTATTGTTGGAGAGGTCTATATTTACCATTGAATACAGTTGCAAATACGAGTAGTTCAAGTTTCTTGATTTCACGACTTGTTCAATATAGCTTTCATAACACAATGTATTGGGATTTTCTGTAGTGTTGCATATCAACCAATTATCCGTTATTCGTTTCAGGCTTGCACTAAAATTGCCAACATTTTGTGGGATATTTCCCACAAATTTGTTGTCTGCAAGAATCAAAATTTGTAAGTGAGGCAATTGCCACAAAGTTGAAGGAATTGTGCCTTTGAACATATTTCCACGTAGGTTCAAAATTTGCAAACTTTTAAGGCTTTGGCCCACCCATGAGGGAATATTGCCAGAGAATTGGTTCTCGTTCAGATCCAAAACAGATAATGAATTGAAACTTTTCATGACAATGAGTGGCTCTCCTTCAAGTTGATTTTTTGATAAGTTCAGCACATCAAGATTTGAAAGATTTTGAAATGATCTTGAAAAAACTCCTGAGAACTTATTGGAGGATAGATCCAAAAGACCCAAGTCTAGAGTCGACAAACAATTAGGAATTGTCTCAGAAAGTCTATTGTTTGAAACTACCAAAAATGTTAGATTCTTCATTCTGCAAAGAGACTGTGGCAAAGAACCACTGATATGTGCATCGGAAATAAATAGTCCCATCAAATTAGGCATTTGGTCACCAATACTTTTTGGAAGTGATCCAGTGATTTGGTTGTAGGAAAGATCTAGAAATCTTAAATGTTGAAATCTAAACCATGTTGGCATGGGTCCTACAATATTAGTACTGGACAAATTTAAAACTGACAGTTGTTTTTTTTGTGTTTCAATCCACCTAGGGAATTCAGTTGTTCCAAAGCCCATAGTTGATGCTAGAGAAAGAAGCCACAATTGAAAAGGAGGAACCCAGTTGTGTTTCATTTCGAAAGATATAAGGCTATTTTCATCCATGTACATGATTTTCAACTGAGAGAGATTAACAAAGTGAATTTTTGAAATAACACCTTTGAGGGCATTATTAGAAAAATCCAATTCCCTGAGACTTTGAAGTTGTCCTAAACTTTTTGGAATGACTCCATCCAAATTATTCTCTCTTAGATTCAAATACACTAAGTTGGATAGTTTTCCAAATGAGGTTGGAATTCCTCCATTAAGCATGTTATAAGAAATATCCAAGTATTCAAGGCTAGACAAATTTCCAAATGAAGAAGGGATTGGGCCATAAAGTAAATTACTCTTAAGATTTAGAGACTTCAGGTTCTTCAACTGTCCCAACCAATTTGGAATTGTATATGCCCCAAATTTGATTTCTCCCAAATAAAGAATTTCCATATCACTATAGCCTAGAGATGAATTTTCATGACTTCCAAAAACATCTCCACGGAGAAAATTGTTATTGGATAAACTAAACATTTTTAGGTAGCGATTGTTTCTTATGATTGAGGACAATCCACCCTCAAAACTGGTGAACGAATTGAATCCAAGATCTAATTCAACAAGATTCATCTTGGCAATCCAAAGTGGGATTGAAGAATTGAAGTTATTCCAAGAAAGATATAAGAATCTCAAAGAAGTCATATTTTGAAGAAAATAAAAAATTGGACCATCAAACATATTCCAAGACAAATCCAAATGTTGAAGTTTAGAAACAAATGAAGAATTTAAGGGAGGAGAAACAACATGATAGTTATTTTGAAGACCACACCCCCTCAAAGTTAATGTCAATAAGGAATTAGAAAGAGAATTGAACAGTTGCACCATATCCAAATGACTCTGAACCTTCACCGAAGTCAAGTCAAGGTATTCCAAAGATGAAAGACTAGAAACCCATCCAAGATCATCAGTAAACATATCCAAGTCACCAAAAAAACCAGAACCATACAAGTAATTGGAGTTCAAATCAAGAAAACGCAACATTGTTAGGTTTCCTATAACACGGGGAATTGTTCCAGTAAAGCAAGCCATTGATAGATTAAGATACCTTAATTGGAGCATGGAGGAGAAATGATTAGGAATATGAGTTGAGTTGAAACAATTTCGACTCAAATCCAAGTAATTCAAATGTTTCAACTCAAACAAACTAGAGTCCACTCCATTAGCACGCAAAGCAGAGGAAAAA
>JBBMKA010092609.1:0-12979 GCA_037833695.1 Sechiopsis laciniata
ATCATTTGAATTTGTCTTTAGGAGGTTAGGTTGTTTATTTGAATTTGTCTTTAGGTGGTTAGGTTGTTGAGCTTTTTCAGGAGCCCTTTTTGCCTCTTGATGTATATTTAAATGAACCTTTGAGAAGAAATAAAATGAAAAAGAAAAACAGAGTTTCTTCAAAATACAATAATAAACAATTATTCACAAGAAAAAAAAACAAGACCTATTAGTCTCTAATCTTTTTCTATTACATATTAACTTAAAACCTGCCATCCCTGAACCTGAGCCCCACTCCAACATTTCAAGGAAAAAAGAAGCCGCACATGTTCTTAGTTTAAAGGGTGAGGACCCATTTGAAAGCAAAAAACCTGAGTAGAACCTAGTGGTCAGATGTAGGCATATTTAATGATGCCGTGAATTAAATAACAAAATCCCTATCTTTACAAAGTCTGAAGGACAGAGATTCAATTTAGAAGGAGCAGATAAGCATCCAGCTAATGGAAAAACGAAGCTCTTTGATTGAAAAGCCTTTTGAGAAGGATTTTATTCTATAACCGAGAATCGAAGCTTTGCCCCACTACATATACGGGGCATCCACACCCGTCCCAAGACCCTGATCCGAGAGATAACAAACAATCTTACAATTAACCTCACTTAATGAATTTTAAACCTAGAACCTCTATTATAGCATATTTTGGAGATTTCAAGCCTCTATTAACGAGACCAGACGAGAAGGAGGAAATCCAGAGGGCTATTTCCCTTTAGGGCAGTAAAAAAATCCCCTGGTTTATTGATCTTAGTAAAACTTTGTACATTTTTCAAGGTGGTTTGTAGGCAAGAATAGGATCATTACCAATAAGTGTTCTATGGGGTCATAAATGGCATCAATTGTGAACCATCCAAGTTTGCAAGTGGGCTAACCATCTTCATGCGTATTATCTACTTAGGCCCCCCACTCCTCATCCTTCCCAGTTCAGTTTTGTTTGGAATCTCATAATGAAACTTGAAAGAGGTTCACAAAAGAACCTCTTTTCTTGGAAGAAATGGTTTCTACTCAGAAAAAGAGAGACTGATTCCAAGTGGGATCCTGCTTTATTTGTTGTCTCTATTTAGGATTCCCTATTCTATCATGGATGGAAGTTGTGGACTCTCCCCTTCAGTCAGTGTCACAAAACATGCCGCTTGTCTTCATGATTTCTCAACTGCGTACCCCACTTTTAGTACCAAATGGAATATAACTAATTCATAGTCAAGATTATGGGGGACTACAATTAAGAGTAAGGACAATGTGTTGTTGGGTTCACAAACTTAAAACAAAGACAAAAGACTACAAATTAAATAAAATAAGCATCCACCGTTCAAGAGTAACGTTAGGAGCATGCACACAATAGATGAGCTCAATTTGAAATAAAGATCTAAGTTTGTATAATAAAAACCTGCACAAACTGAACTAAACTCCAAATTAAGCAAAGTAAACTCCAGCTGTTCAAGAATAATGCAGGCGCCTATAACTTTTCAGGTTAATTGGAATTTAGTAGCAAAAGATGGACGTTGAACTCCAAAGATTAAAAAAAAAAAACTACATAAATCACTCAAACTTGCAACAAATAAGCTACAAAGCTCAAAATAAGGTGAAATCAAAGCTCACAGCTCAAGAATAACATAGGGAATGTATATGTAAAATTTGGTATCAAATGAACTACAAAAGAACAAATTTTGGACACCGATTAGCCTAGAATAAAAATAACAAAAAGTAGCAAATTTTCACTTGATACACCAAATATAGATCTAAAGTGATTCATACGTGGAAAAATACTCCTAGTGCTTCGATTACATATTTTGAACATGTTGGCTTTGGAAACAAAAGATGCTTAAATTACCTAGAGTTCCAAAAACTTACCTAAGCCTAAACTAGTGCAACACCCTACTAAGAAATCTTAAGAAATATATTTAAAAGATGCTTGAGTAGTGAGCTAGGGTATGGAACATGCTTTTAATCCGTGCACTAACTAGGCACTACTATAAGTTGAGCCTATAATACTAGATTTCATCAACTCCATAAGAGCTACTTCAGTAGCTGATTGCTCTACTGCCTTGCGATTAGAAAATCCCAGTAAAGAATCATATCTAACGTCCTTAACAATCACGGTAGAATAAAATGTTGGCTCGTGCGATGGACCTTCTTTGATAGTCTCGTAAATAGGTGTACGAAGTCCCACTTTTTGTGCATATTCCTGCAATCGATTTTTGAAAACATAGCAATTTGAAACACCTGACATGCATCAAATGAGAAAAATGATCACTAGTGAAAAATTAGTCTCGAGCTAAAAAAATACAATAATAAACAATTATGCACATGAAACCCCATATTAATAACATAGGTTTAGGGCCTAAACCATCGTAGAGTGACCTAGTAGTCAAGGAGGCCTAATGGATTTAAAACGTCAGGATTTCAATTCATAGTGGCCAGCCATCTATGTAAGAATGAATTTCCTACGGGTTTACTTGACATCGTGTAGGATCAGCCGAAATGTCCAACGATATTTGTTGAGTTGCACGGAAGCTGACCCGAACAGTCATGACTATCAAAACAAACAAAAAAAAAACAATATAATAGAATAGCTGGGTTGCAGATGAAAAAAACACTAATAAGTTGAATGAAAAACATTGGCAAAATGGCATCAAACACTTCAAAAACAAGGAAGCTGTAAAACTAACTTAGAACATACAGTAAAAAAAAAAACAAACGACAGGTACAACTGTATTCTTCTCATCCCCGTTGGTTAGTTCTCTCAATTTTTTTTTAGACAAGCTTTTCATTGAGAATGTGAAAAGAAAAGAAAATACAAGGGCAATCCCAAGGGAGAAAAGAAAAAGCTGGAAAAATCCAGACAAAAGGATAAAACAAAACAAGAACAAATACATGAACAACTACCTAAAATATAAAAAATAACAAAAATCAAATTTAGAAACAAGATAAGTCTAGAAGAAGGCAGCCCAATTGGAGAAAATATCTTGAATGCTATATCCCTCAAAAGATTTTGTCAAAGAGCATCATGATGAAGCTTTAAGTTTCGCAATTCTATATCCCTCAAAAGATTTTGCCAAAGAGCACCATGATGAAGCTTTAAGTTTCGCACTTTCAAAACGTTGCTGCCACGTCATATGAGAGACCTGAAAGATCCTTGGTTCCTTTCCCACCATAATTCATATACTAGCACTTTGACAACGTTTATCCAAAACAATCTTCCACATTTATTAAGAACTTTGGATATTAGTTCTAATCATGCTATCAGAAGTCCAGCTGATTCCAAAGATTTCCAGTAGCATTGACCAACAAGATGAGGAGAAAGGGCAGAGAAACAAAATGTGATTTGCTGATTCTGCAGCTGAATAACACAAGGGGCACACGGAAGGCATCAAAGCTTGGCTTTGCAGCTTCTTTTGCAACAGATCTGAAGTGTTTATGCTGCTATTTAAAAGAATCCAAACAAAAACAGAAACTTTATTCGGGCTCTTTGGACTTCCATAATGCCTTAAACATTCTTGTAGACTTGTCCTCAAATTTTCTGGAGCCCTGTGGAGGGCGCATGAAGGGATTTGACTGAGAAAACACCATATGGCTCAAGAACCCAAATCAAACTGTCTTCATCCTGATTCGGAGAAAAGGGGAGACGATTTGAAGAAGGGCTCCAAAATCTATCACTTCTTCATCCTTTAAAAGTCGCCTAAACTGAACACTCCAAGACGAGATGGATGAATCCCATAAAGAAGAGATGGAACCTTCTTTTTTAGTAGAAATGGAGTATAATCTCGGAAAGGAGGATTTAAGAGAGGAACCACATGCCCATTAATCCTTCCAAAATAAAATTCTATGCCTTTTACCAAGTTGAAATCTAGATAATGATTCAACACTTTTCCATATCTTTGAAATACTTTTCCAGGGGCTTCTCATGCTTTGGTTTGACCTTCCAATGGTATACCAATCATGCGAATCAACACCATGAATGCTAGCCACCAGTTTCCTCCATAAGTTAGTAGGTTCATTGCAGAATCTCCAACCCCATTTAGCTGGGAGGGCATTATTTTTCTGTTTAATGCTGCCAATGCCCAAACCTCCTTGTTTTTTCCCCTTTGCAACTTGATTCCAACGAACCAAGTGATTATCGGAGCTATCCGGATTACCATTCCATAAGAACTCTCGCAGAGATCTTTCGAATAACAAACAAACTGAAGCAGGCACAATGAAGATAGACATGTAGTAAATGGGGAGGCTTTCAAGAACCGAATTGTATAGGGTGAGTCTTCCACCTCTAGAGAGTGAATACTTCTTCCAACTTTCAATCTTCTTGAGGACTTTGTCTAGAACCGGCTGCCAAAAGGATAGATCTTTGGGATGACCTCCGAGGGGAAGACCAAGGTAGTTAAAAGGAAAATTTTCCACTTTGCAATTAAGATTTAGGGCTTGAGCAGCTACTTTGGATACATCCATATTTAAACCACAAATAGCTGATTTTTTCCAATTGATTTTAAGTCCGGAGTACTATTCAAAGAGTTCAATAAGATGCACATATGCTTCAAACATGCTATCATCATCCTTACAAAATAATAGTGTATCATCTGCAAATTGCAAACATGGCACATACACTTTTTCTCTCCCAACCACAAAACCTTTAATGACTCCTCGTAGATAGGCATTTTCAATCATTGAGCTGAAAACTTCACTGACTAGAAGGAATAAGAATGGAGAGAGTGCGTCCCCTTGTTTAATTCCCCTATAAGCAGCAATTCTTCCTCTTGGTCCCCCTATTAATGATTATTGAGAATTTGGGGTTCTTAACACATCCCGAAATCCATGAGATCCATTTAGGATGGAAGCATTTTGATCTTAAGACTTCTTCAAGGTAATCCCAATCAACACAGTCAAAAGCTTTTTCCAGGTCAAGCTTAAGTATCCATCTACTTTCCTTTTAAATTCTATATTCCTCAACCACTTCATTAGTAATCAGTATCGGATCTGAATTTAAGCCTTTCAATAAGAACTTTAGCAACTGATGAGGTTAGACTAATTGGTTGAAAATGTCTAACTCGCAAAGCAGCTTCTTTCTTTCGGATAAGACAAATGAAATTCTCCTTCATGCTTGATTTGAGATGACCATTCGAGTGAAATTTTGAAAAAATGACCAGAAAGAAATGAAGAACTCAATGGTGAAACCATCAGACCCCGGGGCCTTATTCCTTCCCAATAATTTAATGGCACACCATATTTCCTCCTGAGTAAAAGGTTTGATCAAATTTAAATTTTGGTTTGCCGAAACCGAATTCCAAACTAGGTTACAGGGAACAGATCTAACTCTAGGAGCTTTTGTGTAGATGGAGGAGAAGAAGCTCAGAATCTCAATTTTAGGAAAAGAAAGTAGGGAGTTATCTTTATCATCTTGGAGCTAAGAAATTATTAGTTTTCTCTTCCTTGTAGCTTGAAAACGATGAAAAAATTTGTGTTCTAATCTCCTTTCAATCACTACAATTTACTTTTCTGTATTAAGTTCCTCTCTTCTAAGATATACAACATCATCAATTCCGCTTTAGCTTGTGACCATCTGGGATCCTTCAGTTTTGGACAAAGTGTCTTGCTCGGCTTTGAGGTCCAAGGCTTCAATTTCATCTAATAATCCATTCTCAGATTGTCTGGAGAGCAGCTTATAGTCATTGTACCATGTCTTCAATTGGGCTTTGCGATTCTTTAGCTATAAAGAGATTATATGACCTGCCCAACCATATGAAGAATCAGTTTGTAAAGAGTGAGATATAAGAGACTTACACTCTGAAATTCCAAGCCAACTATTGTAGAATTTAAAAAGGAACCAGCTTCAAGGAGAAAAGGATAGTGGTCTGACACCGTACAAATTTTCCTTGATACCTTGTTTATGTATGGAATAGTAGAATCATCCCTAGGTTTTGACCATGAGAAACTACCAATGGAGTGGGGAAGATCATGGAGTTCTAATTCCTCTACAAGCAAATTGAATTGCTTCATTCCTCTGGTTTGCCTTCTAACTGGTGCTCTTTCAAAAACCCATCTAGTTACATTGCAGTCTCCCCCTAGACACCATGGCTCTTCAATGTACAAGGCCAAGGATCTAAGTCTTCCGATAGATGAATTCTTTCTCTGTAATCAATAGGCCCATAGATATTCGAAATCCAACAAGTTTTACTTTGATGAAAAAAGACCTGGATGGATAGTGTGAAGCCTCCTTGAATGAATTCATAAACATTGACTTTCTCTTCATCCCACATAAATTAACAAACCACCGGATCTTCCCCAGGATTGAACAGAAGTTCAACCAATATCTCTTGAACTTGATACTGATTTTATTAAATTCAAGTCAACTGATGGAAGTTTGGTCTCCTGCATGAGGACAATCTCTAGCCTATGATGAGTCAGGAAGTTTTTAACAGCTGGTCTTTTCGTAGCATCCCCTAAACCCCTAGTGTTCCATGATATTAATTTCATGTTTTTCCATAAAATAGGGGATGAGGTCGAGGTTTAATCCAAGATTTGAGGGGTTGCTTCCTTCAATTTAAAGCCACAAGCTTCAATAATTGGGGTGAAAAGACCTGGAACTTTTACTGTCTCGGATGTGTGAGAATCAATCTGATCTATTGGAGCATAGAGACCTCCAGGGGATATTACTTCAACTCGGTTCTCATTTTTATCAATCTCAAAACGACATGAGAAAGAGTCTTCACTGCTAATACTTATTTTTTATTCTGCATCAGTCTTCTGATGAAGGGGAAGCCTTCCTCTCTATTGATATCCTTTGGTGTGAAGAATTCGAAACAACTCCTTTGATTAATTGAAAGCCAGAGCAAAGAGATGAGAATTCACTATCATAAGAGACTACATGAAAAGAGGAGAGGTCTTTGAGTTATTGGAGGGAAAAGATCAGTTGTCTAGTGATGCTTGGGGAAAAGGGTAGCATTTATCAATGATGTCAGAATTGAGGGAGTTTGGAGTTTTGCTAGGGATTTTTGCTGCCCTTGAATAATGGAGAGGTAGGAGGGGAATACGATGGGACAAATTGGGAGCGGGGGGGCAGGATTAATTTCGGGTTGTTTGTCTACAGAATAAATGGTGAGAACAGGAAAGGGGCAGGAGTTTCACGGTGCATGATAAGGAGTTAATCCTTCAATTTCCTACGAAATGATTACGGGTGGATTAAAAGAAGAGGCTGTTGGTTTTTTTTTAATGAATGATCTTGTTGGTTTTTTTTTAATGAATGATCTGGATGGTTAGAAACTGGGATTAATGTGTGATGTACATTAATATCGAGTAAAGTTTCTCCACTTTAAGACTATTAATTGTAGGGTGGTCAATAAGTGAGGAGAAAAATACCTTTGACATATATAATAATCATCGAACTGTTTAAGTCAAAACACTAAGAAATTGAATAAAAAGTAGAGTCTAAGATGTCATACCTTTTGATGTAGTGGCTCATCAATAGAAGACCTTAAGGAAAAGACAAAGGTCTTCCTACAACCCAAGTTTAAATAAAATAATGCACATTATTATCAAGTAAAGTTTCTCCACTTTAAGACTATTAATTGTAGGGTGGTCAATAAGTACGGAGAAATATACCTTTGGCATACGTAATCATTATCGAGCTAATTTGAGCTAAAACACCAGAAAGTTGAACAATAGTAGAGTCTAGAATGTCATACCTTTCCAAGTGGTGGCTCATCAATAGAAGAGTTCTTTAATCTCCATGAAACTTCACGTTTTTTCTCCAAAATTATATCACATCTTAAATCAATTTACCATAAAAACACAACCAGTTACAAAATATAGTATTCCATCCATCATGTTGATGACTAATACAACCCAATATTTTTCTTATCTTAATCTTTCATTTAACCTCATGAGCTTCTTCCCCCAATTCCTTTAAACTTGCAAACCCAAAAATAATCTCCTGATAGATTTCCAATTATGTTATTTGTGTCTAAGAAAAAACCTCACATTGACTATCGTGACCCCACTTTGGGTCCGTAAGGTTTAAATTTTTTGTTTATTTATTTTATGAGATTTGAAATGTTACACTTAAGCCTATGAGGTTTAGAAAATGGTTTAAAATGTGAGCTCAAATGGACCACTACTTGTGTTGATTCGAATAGTTATATATAATCAATCATATATTAATTGGTTATGACAAGAAAATATATGTTGGCATCTGCTTCTAATTTCCTTCTTCTTCTCTGCAACCAACTAGTTTTATAGATCAAGAAATTTTACACCAGAGCGTGAAGCTTCCCCTTACGTTACAACCTAAGTAGAAAGGTCAACTAAGATTTAACAATCGAAATCGACTAAATAAACTATAAGGGAATATCTAAGATGAATATCAAATAAACAAGAATGAGTGAGTTGGTCTTCCAACTAACAACTTGATCAAGAAAATGATGGGATCCCCACTGTACAAAACTTAAAGAGGAAGGAGACCACTAGTGAAAGTGCTGGAGAAAGACAAAGAGAAAAAAGAAGGAAAGAAGACGACAATGTTATTTCAACTCATATAGTCTAGTCAAGATAATTATTATAATTTGTCATAAAAATTTTTTGTTGCTCAACTAATGGTAAATTTGAGTTTAGGGACCATTTGTACTCCCCATTCTCCAAACATCAGAAACTAAAAGTGCTTCTTCACATACCAAAGAGATACACACTTCAAGGATCGAAAGTGTATTTTTGCCTTGTAGAAAATCACAAAACAACTTTAAAACATACCCACATCTTAATTTACACATCAAGAGTCTTAAGATGGATACCTTTAAATCAAAATAAATCAATGCCAATTCACATAAAATGAGAATTCAAAACACACTAACAGAAAATAATAGAGATGGACAATGATAAAACACATTCGAAAGTGTATTTTCTTCGTTTTTTTTTTTTACTTCTCTTAACCATCAACACCAATTTAGAAACTACAATACAAAAATGTAATCCAAGTGAGATCGAGGTGATTAGTAAAGATGTGCACTTACAATGATAATTATGGCTAGAGATTGGGTGACTGACATAATTTTATTTTCAAGAAAATAAAACATTTTCCTTGACAAAAAGTAAGCACAAAAAAAAAAAAAAAATACACATAATCAATGACCATTTCCACTCTAAAAAGGAAAACAAACAAAGAAATGCAAATAGATATTCTATCAAAAAACTTTAAAGAACAACTTACAATGAAATGCACCAAAAATAGATATAAAACCTTGTCGTATAGATAGAAAATTTCACAGCCACGGTCGTTCTAGATGCTCCTTCTCTTTAGGAATAGACATAGATCTTCCTACAACCCAAGTTTGAATAAAATAATGGACATTAGTATTAAGTAAAGTTTATCCGCTTTAAGACTATTAATTGTAGGGTCAATAAGAAAGGAGAAAAATACCTTCAGCATACGTAATCATCATCGAACTTCTTTGAGTCAAAACACTGAGAAAATGAAAAACAGTAAAGTCTAGGAGTCATACCTTTTGAAGTAGTGGCTCATCAATAGAAGAGCTCTTTAGAAATAGACAAAGGTCTTCCTACAACCGAAGTTTTAATAAAATAATGGACTATCAAGCAAAGTTTCTCCACTTTAAGACAATTAATTGTAGGGTTAATAATTGAGGAGAAAAGTACCTTTGGCATACATAATCATCATCGAACTGCTTTGAGTCAAAACACTAAGAAATTGAACAACAAAGATCTCTAGAATGTGATACCTTTTCAAGTAGTGGCTCATAACCGAAGAGCTCTTTTGGAATAAACAAAGGTCTTCCTACAACCCAAATTTGAATAAAATAATGGACATTAGTACCAAGTAAAGTTTCTCAACTTTAAGACTATTAATTGTAGGGACAATAAGTGAGGAGAATAATACCTTTGGCATACATAATCATCATTGAACTGCTTTGAGTCAAAACACTTAGAAATTGAACAAAAGTAGAGTCTAGGATGTCATACCTTTTGAAGTAGTAGCTTATCAATAGAAGACTTCTTTAAGAAAAGACAAAGGTTTTCCTACAACTCAAGTTTGAATAAAATAATGCACAGTAGTGTCAAGTAAAGTTTTTCCACTTTAAGACTATTATTTGTAGGGTGGTCAATAAGAAAGGAGAAAAATACCTTTGGCATACATAATCATCATCAAAATGCTTTAAGTCAATACACTAGAAAGGTGAATAACAGTAGAATCTAGAATGTCATACATTTTTAAGTGGTGGCTCATTAATAGAAGTTCTTTAACCTCCATGAAACTTCACTTCTTTTATCCAAAATTATATCACATCTTAAATCCATTTACCATAAAAACACAACCAGTACAAAATAGAAGAGTTCTTCCATCCATCATTAATAGAAGAGTTCTTCCATCCATCATGTTGATGACCAATACAACCCAATGTTTTCCATCTTTTAATCTTTCATTTAACCTCACGAGCTTCTTCCCCACATCCTTTAAACTTGCAAACCTAAATTAATGTACTGATGGATTTCCAATTATGTGCTTTCTGTCTAAACAAATCTTCACATTGACTCTCATGACCTCACTTGGGTCCGTAAGGTTTTAAGTTTTTTATTTTTTTGTTTTATGAGATTTGAAATGTTACACTTAAGCCTGTGAGGTTTTGAAAATGGTTTTAAATGGCCACCGAGCTCCAATTGACCACTACTTGAGCTTGTTGATTCGAATAATTATATATAATCAATCATATATTAATTGATTATGACGAGACAATATAAGTTGGCATCTCCTTCTAATCTCCTTCTTCTTCTCCAACAACCAACTAGTTTTATAGATCGAGAAATTCTACACTAGAGTGGGAAGCTTCCTCTGAAGTTACAACCTAAGTAGAAAAGTCAACTAAGATTTAACTGTCGGAATCGGCTAAATAAACTACAAGGGAATATCTAAAATGAAAATTAAATAAACAAGAATGAGTGAGTTAGTCCTCCAGCTAGACAACTTGATCAATAAAATGATGGGAGCTCCCAATGTACAAAACATAAAGAGGAAGGAGACCACTAGTGAAGGTGGGTGGAAAAGGACAAGGAGAAAAAGAAAGAAGAAGAGAATGTTATGCCAACTTATATAGTCTAGTCAAAATTAACGGCCATAAATTTTTCTGTTGCTCAACTAATGGTTAATTTGAGTTTAGGGACCATTTGTACTCCCCATTCTCCAAACCTCAAAAACTAAAAGTGCTTCACATACCAAAGAGATACACACTTCAAGGATCGAAAGTGTATTTTTGCCTTGTAGAAAATTATAAAACAACTTTATGTCGTCATCAAAACTTACTAAACAAAAACACCCCCACATCTTAATCTACACATTAAGAGTCTTAAGATGGATACCTTTAAATCAAAATAAATCAATGTCAATTCACATAAAATGAGAATTCAAAACACAATAACAGAAAACAATAGAGATGGACAATGATAAAACACATAAGATTAATAGCTTTATTCCATATCGTGTTTTCTTCTTTTTTTTTTTTACTTCTCCTAACCATCAACACCAATTATAAACTACAATGCAAAAATGTAATCCAAGTGAGATCGAGATGATCAATGGAAGATGTACACTTACAATTTTATGGCATGAGACTGGGTGGCAAACATAATTTTATATTCAAGCAAATAAAACATTTTCCTCAACAAAAAGTAAGAAAAAAAAAACACACACATGCAATCAATGACCATTTCAACTCTAAAAAGGAAAACAAACAAAGAATCGCAAATAGACGTGCTATTAAAAAACTTTAAAGATTAACTTATGATGAAATACACCTGAAATAGATATAAAACCTTGTCGTATAGATAGAAAATTTCACAGCCACGGTTGGTCTAGATGCTCCTTCGCTTTAGGAATAGACAAAGGTCTTCCTACAAGTTTGAATAAAATAATGGACATTAGTATCAAGTAAAGTTTCTCCACTTTAAGACTATTAATTGTCAAACCCAGAAACTCACCTAGTAACATTATTTTGAAGAATTCCACCAAAACCAATTCTCATAACCACAATTTATGAAATGGCTCAAATTCGTTGACAGCTTCAAACTAAAGGAATAGAAAATTAAATCCAAATCAAGGCTTGCTACTCGTAGACTAATAGTCCACCAAGTGAATTCTTCATCTCAAACAACAAATTAGATATACAATCGAGGAAGCAAATACACAAACACCTTACCTGCAACATTTAGGAGGTGTGAGGTTTTGATGAGAAGTTAGTTTGAGGAGTAATTTTGGGGAATTATTTTGAGCAGTTAAAAATAAAAAGTTGTAGCCAAAAACTCGTTTGGATGTAGTTTTTTTGTAAAGTAGTTAGAGTGAAAAACTTGTTTGGATGTAGATTTAAAATGAGTAGTTATTTTGAGTAGTTAAAAAAAGATAAAAAATGAGTGGTTAAAAAGGAATTATTTTGATTGATTAGAAATGAGTGGTTTGGAAATGAGGAGTTATATTGAGTAGTTATAAATGAATGATTAGAAATGAGTGGTTAGAATACGGAGTTATTTTTAATAGAAAAATGAGGAGTTATTTTGAGTAGTTACAAAAAACTCGTTTAGATGTAGTTTTTCGGAGGAGTTGATAATTGAAATCCTTCTTAAATATGGCAAACAAACACCCCCTTAAGTTCAGTATGGTTATTAATGATAAGAAATATTAAAACAGAGGGTTACTTGTAAAATTTTAATTTGAATGTAAATGAAAATTTTAATTGAACCTGAATTCATAAGCAAATGTCCCTGATGTAAATTTTAATTTCTCAACATTACTCAACTACTATGAGAACTTCTTTCTGCCATGAAGCATCTAACCAATCCGTTCTGTTTTATAGGACAAATGATTCTCACCCTTCATGAACAATGTTAAAGTTTTGTACAACCCTTTGTGCCACTCACAAACATTTAAGGCCATGATTCAATCAGTTAGAATTCAAATTTCCT
>JBBMKA010092620.1:0-12978 GCA_037833695.1 Sechiopsis laciniata
ACATGATTGCATTTCAACCAAACCACAACAACTTAAACACACATACTTTACTTTTATGCACGACTCTAACTTAATAGTGTTAGCTTTAGACATCAATCTCTGTGGGATCGATAAAATTATATACTTATTACTTGCTACAATTTCCAGCCGCGTATACTTGCGTGTTAGCGATTCTGAGTTACACATATCTTAAGTTGACTTTGAATTAATTACGGAATATTATAATAGCACTGGAATCGCAACCCATCAGAATCTATCGGCTTCTTAGTGATATAATGTATCATTTGCTTGTGATAGAATGTATCATTTGCTAGTGATAGAATCTATCTACTTCTAAGGGATAGAATCTATCAACTGCTTTGTGATGGAATCTATCATTTTCTAGGGATAGAATTTATGAGATATGAAAATCTAATTAAACTGGCATAAGTTAACTAATGACATAGCAAAATCAACAATGGAACTGAGTCATTGACAACAATAATGGAAGTAAAATGTATGAAGCTTAAAATAAACTAAATTAGCATAAGTAAACTGATTGAAATCAAATGGATACCATTCTTGTTCACCCTGCATTCCAAGCTGACCTATTATCATTGGCAGCAACAATGAAAGTGAAAAAAAAACAATGAAAACCAGAAAGTTAGAAATGAATGATGGAAGTCATTGACAACAACAATTTGGCTACGGTGGATATGCATCCCAAACAATGTCATTGACAACAACAAAGCTCAAAATCAAATGAATGATGAGAAAATGCAATAATGGTAGAAACTAAAGAAAATCATCAGAAAGTTTAAAAATAGGTAACCAAGACATTTTGCTGCTATCTATCTATCTATCTACTCTATTTCTCCTTCACTGCTTTAGCAACAAATAGTACCCAAATGCTCAAATATAAGAAGCAATTTCATAACAAAGCAAAAGTAAACTGATAGAACAAAAGCTTTCATTTAATTCTGTTTGAAATAATTTTTCAATTACAACCAAAACATAAGTAATTGTTCAAAAGTAATGGCCTAATTGTTCAAACTACATACAATACAAAACTATACAGAGTTAACAAATTTTCAATCATTCATTTGAGTAATCTTTAAATTGAAATATGGAGCTTCCACATGCAATCTTGGTGATTGTCTAACTGGTGGGGACTTGGGTGATTACTCTTGAGACTTATTTGTTGGAGAATTCTTCTCTAGATCATCTATAGCTTGAATTGCAGCTTAAATTGAGTCTTTCTTGCCATTTCCTTTCTTATTTGCCTTTTGAATTTTGGATCATCTCTAAAGATGCATTCTCCAATGTTTTCTTAGTATACCTAGTTTGCCTCTTTGTCTTTTCAGCAGCAACCTTTGGTCTGTATTTTTTCATAGCCTAGAAGTATTAGAGGAACATACAAAAGTTAATTTCATTTCAGTTGATAAGTCAATCATTATATAGAATTCAATAAGTTGAAGAATTTAATAAAGGAAAAGTCAATCTTACCTCCTTTTTCCTTTTCCCTTTTTTGTCATTAAGTTTTTTTGTTCTATTTTCCCTTTCCCTTTCTTCTCTCTCTTCTTCTTTGTCATCTTCTTCTTCTTTGTCATCATCTTCTTTTTCCTTCAATCAATAGAAGTCAATTTCAATAAATAACATACTCAACTAGTGATATAACATAGACAGAAGCATATTCCACCAGTGAATATGATTGAATTCTATCAGTGATACAGCTCAATTAGTGATAGAACTGAACTCAACCAGTGATAGAAGTCTATCACTGTTTGCATTCTATTACTGATAAAACTCAACCAGTGATATACTCATTTTCTATTAATACTTTTGAAGCTTCCTCTCTTTGATCTTTTTCAGCACCACCCACTTCAATATCATCCCCATTTTTCTAGAATAAAAAGTAATCATGTTATTTGTTGAGCAAATAAATAGATTAATTGATAAAAATATATAAAGATATATAAATGTGTGAAAGCATGTGGTTGGGAAGTTTTTTAGCTTTGATGTCTAATAAATGCCCAAATGGCTCCATTCTAAACAATTTTATCTCTCTCTCTCTCTCTCATCTAATGTATTTTTTTTATGTTATCAATAACATCAAATCTATTGTATAAGTTAATTTTGGATGGCCTTTTCCAATCTTTCCTTGGGACTATGAACTTCATCTTTTCTTGTTGAAACAATATCAATCATTTAGTATTCTATCATTTTATGGAATTATCAATTTGATTGAAGGTTTATGCATAGGTGATAGAAGATTTTTGTCTAAGTGATAGAAGGCTTATGCATAGGTGATAGAAGATTTATGTCTAAGTGATAGAAGGCTTATGCATAGGTGATAGAAGGTTTCTGCCTAAGTGATAGAAGGTTTATGCATAGGTGATAGAAATGTCTATGAATGGTAGTACTCAAATAACAACATGCATTTAGAAATAAGAGTGATATTGAACAAACACTACATACACGATTGAGTGTTGAAACAAAAGTCAATGATTCAATAAAACAATATACATTTATTTCAAACTCCCCTAAATAGGCAATGATTCAATTGAATGTCTTTACTAAGTGATAGAATGTTTCTTCCTAGGTGATAAAATGTTTTTGGCTTGGTGATAGAATGAAACCTAAACATCAAGAGTGATAGATTGAGCAAAGAGTGATAGATTACAACCAAAAATAAAAAAGCATGAAAACCATTCCCACACAAAATTAGAGAATTGATTCACACGATCAACTTCCTAAGAAAAAAAAATTTGGAAACAGAGGTCTCGTGAGAATTGTCTTAAATGAGGTGATAAGAATACAAGATGGTTTCATAAGAAAGCTTCTATGAGAAGAGAGAAGAATTTCATTAAAGGCATCTTTGATAATGGTGTTTGGAAAAGCTCTAGAGAAGATCTAAGCCAGGTTTTTTGTGATTACTTCTCTCACATTCTTTCTTCTTCAAGACCTTTGTACAAGCAAATTCAATTGGCTATTCAACCTATTCCTTGTAAAGTATCTAAGGAAATGAATTCTGATTTGTGTCGTCCTTTTTTCTGAAGAGGAGGTTCGTATGGCCTTATTTCAAATGTTTCCGACCAAAGCTCCGAGTCCAGATGGTTTCCCAACGATATTTTTACAACGATATTGGAAAATTGTGAAGAGTGCAGTGGTGAAGGAAAGTTTGGAGATTCTGAATCACAGGAAATCTATTAGATCCCTGAATCATATAAATATTGTTCTTATTCCCAAAGTTTCGAGCCCTACTGAAGTTAGTGACTATCATCCAATAAGTCTTTGCAATGTTACTTATAAAAATGTTTCAAAAGCTATTGCCAATCGTTTGAAGCCAATTCTGGGTGAGGTAATTTCTGAGTTTCAAAGTGCATTTATTCTTGGTCGCCTTATTTCTGATAGTATCCTTATTGGGTATGAGAGTATCCAGCATATTTTGGCTAACAAGGTGGGTACGAAGGGTCAGATGGCTATGAAGTTAGATATGAGCAAGGCCTACGACCACGTTGAATGGATTTTTCTTAAAGAAGCTATCGTTGACTAGCTGAACTAACACACAATAATTAAGGAAATAATAGAGATGTTGATTGCGTGGAATAGTGATGTGGCAAATCTCCACCTTCGCTTTGGCGAAGGGAAACTTAAACCAAACGAAGTGTGTATGTTTCGCAGACGCGCAAGTGCACGCAGTCAAATTGTAGCAAGTTTTAATCAATAAATACAGGTCATTCTCCATAGGGATTTCTGCTGCATTTTATATTTGTTTTCATGCAAGAGTCAGATGGTAACAAATTGGTAGATAAATAGATTTTGTTTTTAGATTGAAATTTATAACGACTTGTTGCGAAGTAAAAACAGATATGAGACTAAGTATCAGAGGGATTAAGAGTTTTCGGGTACTTCGCTTAAGCGAAGGAGATAGCGAGATCGAACAACCAAGGGTTCCCTTGACTTTCTCAAGTTCTGGAAGTTGGCTCTCTTGAGCTCCTAGTAGGGTTTTCTCAAACTCAACTACTGTTAAAACATCTTATGGCATTAGGTGAACCTTATCTCTAAGTATTCTTTGATTAGTAAGCAAGCTTAACAATTCTAATGTCATGCATGCAAGTTCGCTCGCTCTTTTTCTCTCGAAATAGGGTAGAGGCAAATATATGGTTTGGCAACGGTATATAAGTTAAATAAATTCAACATGCATAAAAAGTTCTTGTTCGCTACCCTTTTCGGCCCAGCGAAATCTCCTACTTTTCCATAAACCCCCGATAACAAAATTAGCTACTCATACTAGTCGAAACTTTGAAATCGACAGAAAATATACAAGCCATGCTCGAATAAAAATTGCGAGAAAGTAGAGTGCAAGAATTAAAGTAAATAAAAGCAAGGTATAGAAAAACGCCTGAAACTTTGATAAATGTTGAGCTCCAGTGAACTCTAGCTACAAAATAGTCTTCCAAACAGTCACTAAGCTAAGAAATGACAACACTCCACACTCAACTACACTAAGACTAAACTAAAGCCCGACGAAATCGTTATGGCGGCTTGAAAACTAATCGAAAAGTAAACTTTGGCCGAAATCGGAGAGAAAACTCCTCTAAACTCAAGAACTGAAGAAAACTCCCAGAAATTCCGAACCCTTGCTCTGAAAAGACGTTCGCCTTTTATACGCCTCCCGACAAGCTCTGCGAAATCTTGTTCCACGATCTCTATTCTAACGAAGCTACTCTGCTATGACCCTCTTCTGTTCCACGATCTGTTTTGTCACGAGGTCAGAGCCGAAAAGTACGAACGGTTGAGATTCAATCGTATAGCATCCGATTTCTACCACGTGCCCCTTTGAATACGACAAATATTCCTTCACTTCGCTTCTTCATCCCAATGCTTGGATTCTGCGAAAAGGTGGTGCAAGTTCTTGCTGCTTGTTGGGTCTGGCCTTCACGTGCGTGAATTCTCTATGGTGTGAATTTTGCTTCGCTCCATCAGGAATGCTGCAAACAAACTAGAGAATATCAATTCTTTTTTTTTAACACTTCTAAATTTACACACATTCAAGCATATTTCGCTACAACAAACCTATAAAATGCATCTTAATCAGAAAACTAAAGGATGTTTCGCTTAAGCATAACTTTGGTATGATGGGGCGAAATTCATTATTAAATTACTTCATTATAGTAAATTCTAATAAAAAAATATATTCTTTTAAGCTACTTTAACTCTCAATTCTTGAGAGTTATCACACCCTCAAACTTACACAATTGCTCGTCTTGAGTAATAGCTCAATTTCCGATTAAGGGAATTTGCTTTTTCCTATTTTCCTTAGCAACAGCGAACGTTATTTTTCAACTTTGCTAAGGTCATCAACAGATGAATCCAAGAATTCAAAATTATTACTAAGTAAAGCTTTTCTATAACTAGATCATGCTGGGCGAAACTTTAGATTTTCAGAAAACTCCATTTTACAATTCGTTTAAGCCATTCGTTTGTGAAAACTCCTTTTGGGCTAGACATTCAATTCTTTGGTTCTTCTAGCTCTTCCTAGTCAATTGGATTCAACTTTTCGCTTTAAGCTCTTTGCTCCCTTTAGGATTGGTACATCTCATCTTTTGCCGAAGTGAATACTCTCCTTTTACAGTTCGCTGGGGATCCCTCACTTACGTTTCCTGCTATCGCTTGCTCAATTTTCATTGAATGTTTGATATAATGATAGATACGCAATGTTAGAGCAAACGACAACAGAGAGATACTCCCAGGACTTGGGCTACTAGCCCTTTGATTCACTTCGCTCTCGCGAGTATTTGGGAAAATTTTTTATTTTGATTTTTTTTATATATATATCCAACCCAGGGTTTAAGCTTGCAATATCTCACCTTTTACTTCCTCGAAATGGCAACCATCCAATTAATTTTTCTACGTTGAATCGCTCATGAAGCATGTTTATTTTGTGCGCTTTTCGCGAGTATGTTTACATTTACATTTTTGCCTCGGCAAACTCCACCCCCAAACTTGGACTTTTCATTGTCCCAATGAAAAACACTCAACACCCCCAAACTTATAGTTTGCTAAAAGTTTAAGGCTTGGGTTAATTCTAATTGAGTTCGCTCAAGCTAAATGATTCCGCGAAATTTAATTTCTACGCTTAATGAATTTTCGAAAACTAAGGCCTCTACTCTTCACAAATTTTCGCTTCGTCCAATTTAAGGTTTCGCGCCAACATCAAGGAGTTATAGAATTAATTTACAAAGAAAAAAATTGAAATGCTCAGAATGAGAGTTAATGAAATTTTGCAAAGATACGGATAACAGTTCGCTAGAGCGAAAAAAAATAAAGTATTTATCATTGAGCTTTTTTGTGACTGCAATCTTACAAAAGATGAAATTACAAAAAAAAAAAAGAAAAAAAGCAAGCATGTAAACATACATAACAAAAGTGATAAGAGAAATGTAAAGAGAACGGAGGACTTCCATTAATTTTCTGGCGGATCTTCGCTGGATTCTTCTAGAAGGGGCGGAAGCTCTAGGAATGGAGGCAGCTGGAAAGAGCCTCCCTTCAGCCGGTTGAGTAATTCTTGAAGAACTCGCTCTTGCTGAAGGAAATAGCGATGAAAACTACAATTTTCATTTCTAATTTCCCTTAGCAGCTGGAGCTGCTTGTCGCTGCCGCTTGTTGTCGCCTTGGTCTTCTTCACCGCGCAAGCTCCTCTCACCGAAGCCTTTGGAGCGAAAGTTAAGTACTTCTTCTTGGCCAAGAAGGGATCATTAGGCTGGCCATTCAACCCTTGGAAAAGGCAAAGTACTGATATGAAGTGCGGGCAGAGAAAATAACTCGCATTTCGCCCTTTCCAAGAGCAAATCTCCCACACGATGAGCTTCCCAACGATGCTGGATAAGCCGCTCATGATAGAGAAAATCAGCAAGGCTCACGGAACCGTCAAAGTTGACTCTTGTGATATTGGCATGAGTGAGGATTTCAAAAATGAAGCTCAAATCTGCCCTACTTCGTTGAGGTTCGCGGTGTGGAAACGCGAGATTGCGGTCCCTCATCTCATGCAGCCCCTTCTACTCCAATGACTTCCAGGCAAGTCTGAAGGTCTTCTTATGAGTACTCATCCAGCAGATCCTAGTACTCAGACTTTTTGTCTTCGAGCCCAAATAGGTCATTCCACGCCTCAGGAGCCCAATTGATTTCGCGGCCACGAACTGTGGCCTTGAAGCTTTTTCGGTCCAGCAGGCTGGCATAGAATTCAATCACCCACGTTTGGCTCACTGAACTGAGCTATGTACAAAGCTTCCTCCATCCTCGTTTCTCAATTTCCTCGATCACAGCTGGTGAAAATTCTCTAAGATCAAGGTCGAAGGACTGCTCGGACAAGAACTTCTTCGATTGATATTTGATGATGTTCTTGTTGATCCTCTACTGCCTTGCTTCAAATGAGCGACTGCTAATTGTTCCGCTTGGCTCTTTACCCAAGTTGGCTAATTTTTTTGTAGGAGGTGAAGAAGTGATTAATGACTCTACGACTCTTTTTCGTTTAAGCTCGGGAATGCCCTTCAACTGCGTGCTTTACTGTGTTGGTGCTCACTCAGGCTCTCTTTCCTCCTCTGAGTTCGAAAGGGCAAACAGTGCTTCGTCCAATTCATCATTCAGATCTTCGTCCAAGCTGATCAGCCTATCGCGTCTAAAAAGGTCCTTCCCCTTCAAATTTACGAACTTGTTGCTGGACGTCAAAGCTTCAACTTGACCAGCTGTCAAGTGTACTTTATCGTCACTTGCCAGTGAATCTTCAGCTTCACTCTGCTCTTCCGCCTCTCGATCTGGACTCACGAAGCTTTTAAGCTCTTCATCGATGATTTTTTGTGGACTCGTGACTTCCTCTGCCAAATCATCCAGCTGCTCTTCCTCCTCGTTGTCCGAGTCAAGTTCTTAGGCGTTAGCATCATCCTGGTGAAGCGCCAGTTGTGCATCATCCGCCTCAAGTTCCTCTGCGGAGTCGACCGCATCCTGCTCATAGAGCTCTCTTAACTGATTCTCATTGACGAGCAACTCTTCTTCTCTCTGCTTGACCATCAATATGATACTCCCCTCAGCCACAAAACCCTGAAGAGTTTTGTAGACTTTGGCGGAGCTTCGTCCTTCTTCTCTTCCTTTTCCTTCTTCTTTCTTTCCTTCTTCTCTTTTCTTTCCAACATTCGCCTATTCTGTGCCCTCGACTTTTCCAACTCAGCCTCCAGTTATGCCATTCACTTCTGCAATGCCTCATGGGCAAAGTCTTCTAGCTCAATAGCCTTCTTCGCTGGAACCATTGCGGGAGTGACAGCCTTCGCCATAGTGGGCTCGATTGGTTTCTTCTTGACTGGCCCCTTCCTTTGCAGCTCCGCAAACTTAACTGAACTGGTTGTTGTGCCAACCTTCTTCGCTGCAACAATGTTGCACTAGAGGCCTTGGCGGAGGTACCCTCGCTCTACGACCGAATTTGTGTGTCCATAAAAGGCACATCAGCCGCCTTGTCCATTGGCTTCGCTGACTTCTTCAGCACAATTTTTAGCCTGACTCCCACAGAAGGAGTCTCAGACGCTGCGACCCTTGCTTGCGCTTCGCCCAACGCACTCATGAGTTGCTTTGCAGCTGCGAGCACGCTCATCTTTTCTTGCCTTGCGGGCTTCTTGACGAGGCAGAAGTTATGGGAATTCTGGAAGCCATTTGGATTTTGGTTTGAAAATTGGGTTAAATGAGGTAAAACTTGGTGAAACTTTTGCGAAGTTAAGGAGTTTGAGAGCTCTGAAGTTCTTTGGAAGCGTGAAAAGAGAAAAATGAAATGAGGACATTGTATTTATAAACCTAATCGCTCCGCATGCCATAAATGCCTCGGGAAGCGAGATACCCGACAACGTGCGCGAGCTTTCGATCGTTAGATTGAATGTTATGCTGCCACATGGTTCTCGAGATTTGGACTTTTACACGCGTCGAAATATGGGTGCCAGCTGTAGTCCATATGAAACGACACCTTGAGTCGCACCCAACCCCAACTCTTTGCTGAGCGAGCTTCCCCAAAATACAAAATTTAACTTTCCACAAATTTCACTCGCTTAAACAGCACTTTGCTACAATCTTACTCTATCCTACCAATTGAAATTTAACAACAACAACATAAACTTAATAATAAAATATGTACATGATTCTGGTACTTACCTGAGTTCGTGAAATGGGTTGTTTAGTCGTAGGTTGTTTTGTCAAATAAAAAAAGAATGGGTCATGGGCTGTTAATCATTTCACAGGGCCCGTTTGAAATTTCTGGTATAAAAGAATTACTTTTGAAATTCTGCTATACATGGAAATATTTTGTCTTATTTGATATACATGCAAAAACCCCTTTAAAAATGAACCTTTTTTGTCTAAAAAATATAATATTATTTTGTGTTTTATTTTTTAATGTTCCAATGGTATTAATTTACATTTAATGACTAAACATGAATTATTAAATATGAGTTTCTCAAGGTCATTAGACATATTCTTATAATTTATCTTAAATTTCAAAATAAATTTCTTAGTCAAGAACATTATAAAACTATGTTACATAATGATCATCATTGACTTTTAGAAAATTTTATGTATTTCTAAGATTTTTATTCAACAAAGAAACACTACTTAATCCCTCAAATAAAATTTTGTTTTAAAACGAAAAGATTTTGGAGGGTTTCACGTATTTTTGAAGTTTTAAATAAAACCCAAAAAGAAAACACTATTTTCACTCAAAATCAAAATTATTTAAAACAAACTTCTTTTTTTTTTTTTTTACATTGACTTAAGATTTTAAAACAAAGGTTCTTATGTTTCTCAAAAATAAATAAATAAATAAATAAAGGTTCTTATTTCATAAATTTGTTTTAAAAGTGTACAATTTAAAAAAAAAAAAAAAAAAAAAAATAGAGGCTTATTATTCTAGAAATCCAATTTTGAAAATAATTGAGAAAAAATGGTGGGTTTTAATTTTATAAATCCATTTTTTTTACACGACAGCTTGAGAAAAACTAGAGGCTTCTAATTTCATAAATCTTTTTTTTTTTAAATGACAACTTGAGAAAAACTAAAAAGTTCTTATTTCATAATTGGTTGTAATGGCCACCCTCGATGAGTGTACGTATATACTGCATGCTACTGAAAACTAGTCAGGTGTAGACTTACACAGTCTGTTCTGCTTCAGATCCACATGCCTAACTACAAGGAGGAAATGTGAAACTGCCCGTATTTTTCATACGACCCTCTAGGTATATTTTCTAACTGTTTCCTAGGTCGGTTGACGGTAAATTGCGATTTTAACTTTAAGGCAAATTGGTAAATTTACCCTTACGACCTAATTTGTAATTAACTGAGTGTAAGAGTTGGTTTTGTAATTTCAAGACTTTAAGGCTAGTCTTGTAATTTAGAGAGGAAGAATCTTTAACCTAAAAGATTTAGCATCGATCTTTTCACACATCTTTTCATTCCATTGATCAAATAGATAGATCGAGAGAGAACCGGAGAATATGATTTCTAAAGTCTTTCTCCCTTTCCCTAATTGTGATCTTGCCACTGCAAAACCGTCTTGCTGCAATGCCGCACGAAGGCAGCCTCGTCCCGCTTGATAGCGCTCTAGCCACGTGAAGCAGCACTGTCTCTATGCAAGCAAGACATTCGAGCTCGTGCGTCGTTCAGCGTCGCCACACCGAGCTGCAGATCCACCTGCATTGTGCTCTCACAGCTAAGCCTCAACGCAACAGCCGCCACGCTTTACTCGCATGCGCACCCACTTGTTGTGCCACATAGCCATCGAGCTGCAGTCACGCATCGTCGTTTATCGTCTAGCTCGACCACCTTAATTTGCGTCGTCGTTTATCGTCTAACACGACCGCCTTGGAGCTATAGTCACTTTTCCCTAAGCTCCCTATTAGTTAGCTAGTTTGGTTTAAGTGCCTGATTTATGTTATGTGTTTAAGCTGTTCATTTAGCTTGTTGGTGCTACTGCCTGCTGCTCAAAGAACATTTGTTATGTATTGTTATTAGGTAAGGATCTCTTACCTTGGGTTGTGTGGACCCTACGCATTAAATCATTGACTATATTTGATGCTTGCATGTTTGATGTAATCGAGAGTTATGACTTAAACAGTCGTCCATTTTATTAGAATAGTCAATGCCTTTATATAAGGTACACAATGGGCCTAAATCTAGGAAAGCAGTAAACTATACATGATACATATAATACATATAACTTTAACACTCCCCCTCAAGCTGGAGCAAATATGTTTATCATGCCCAACTTGCTATAGAGGTAGCTTATCCAGACTCCATTCAATGTTTTGGTGAATATATCACCCAACTGTTCCCCAGTCTTCACATAACTCGTCGAGATCACACCCTAATGCGTATTCTCTCGAATAAAATGACAGTAAACTTCAATGTGCTTAGTTCTTTTGTGAAACACTAGGTTTGAAGCAATGTGGATCGCTGCTTGATTATCACATTATAGTCTCGTAGGTACCGTAGTTCTCACTCTAATCCCGTTCACTAATTAAACAAGTCATACTATCTCACATGTCACTCGTGACATAGCTCTGTACTCCGCCTCAACACTCGAACAATACACCACGTTATGTTTCTTACTCTTCCACGATACTAAATTTCCTCCCATGAACACACAGTATCCTGAAGTAGACCTCCTATCTTCTTAACCGTCAGCATCCGAAAAACACTCGATATTGGAATGTCCATGATTCTCTACAATATATCCCTTCTAGGAGCATACTTTAGATAACTCAAAATCTATTCCATGACTGTCAAATGATCTACTGTGGGATATGACATAAACTGACTCACTATACTCACGGAGTATGATATGTCTGGTCTCGTGACTGTCAAATAGTTCAGTATCTCAACCATCTTCTTGTAGAAAATGCTTCTCCTTCTTTGACGAGCTATTGGTTTGGTACCATCTGTGACGACCCGAAATTTTCTATTCATTATTTGTAGTTGTAATTTCTTTGGTTTTGTTAGTCTCGAGTTTTTTTTTTTAGTAAATTGATATATTGAGTTTTTTTGTTGATTTGGGATTGAAGGTCTCTTTGATAATTGTTAAAAATAATTCGGTAATTACTGAATTATTTTTAAATAAGGGTTTGTTTATAATTAAGCTTAAATGCATTTTTAATACAAATGGAAAGTTGAATAACCCTCGGTTACAAATAGAACATTCAATTTTATAATTGGATTCTCAAAACCAAAATATTTATTTTGGTTAGAATTTTAATTAAGAGAAACTAAAAGTGGAAATTTCTTTGAGGTATTAATTGAAACTTTTCAATTTTGAAACCTCCACACCATTGGGTTTCCTCTCTCTTGGTTTCTTATGATTTAGGGGATGTTTGGCCGCCGGGTATGGCCCAACATGATTTAACCCGGCGGCCCATGTACATGTTTGGGGCGCGAGTCTCCCAAACCCGCCCGCTTCTTTCAAGCCTGCCCGCTAGTGGTGTTCAAGCTTGCCCCCAGGCCCCACCCACTTCTCCTCTATGTAACCTTGCCTGCTCGAGTCTGGTTTCCTTTTTTTAAAAAAAAATTCTCATTTAAATTAATGTAATTTTATTGTTAATTTTCAGGTTTTCATTTGTTCCTCCAAGTTGATAAATTGGTGGACTAACCAACTAACCTGTCTACCATGATTTTTTTATTACAATCTCAAATTAAATAACTATATTATTAATATATTACAAAAAATAAACAAAATTAATTATTATAGTTTGAATAGATTTATCTTATTTTCATTCATGTAATTAAGAAAAATGGTATTTATATATAAACCTTTTGCTCATTCTCTTCTTCAAAATTATTTTTTTAATTTTTCTATACAAATTCTAGATATATATTTATAATTTTTTTAATTAAAATGATTAATATTATTAGCCATTTTCGATTAAATTAATTTCAAAATTACCATAAGTACTAATTTATTAAAATTGTATGTTT
>JBBMKA010092631.1:0-12975 GCA_037833695.1 Sechiopsis laciniata
TTTTAATGAAATGTTTTGAATTATGCAATGGCATGTTTTGTATGTTTTTATTTTAAATGATTTTAATCCCATGCATGATGGTAAGGACTAGGTTTAGGACCGCTATTTGGGTCGGGTCCTTACACGGCTACTCTACTGAAACCTAGGGGGTTTCCTGGATATCTTTGCAGAGGTGCTTGGTTATTAGAATTGCTGCCATTCGCGTTGTAGACCAGGCGAAATTTGGATGGTTTCGCCATCCCGCATTATATGTGTTTGAGTAAGGATTGTTTTGTCGGTTCGCTTGAGCGAAATATATTACCGCTGGGTTCAGCGGGAATTCTTCGTACGTATGTGCTTCACCACAGAGGCTACAGGGATCTATTGCAATATTCGCTAGATTAACGCTCTGTGCGCGAGCATTGGGGTGTTCGAGTGCTGCATATTCAATAACATGAATCTCATCTCAGCGACCAGTTGTTTTAGCAGTGAATCACTAGTAGATTCGTCCTTAATTCCTGGCCTTGGGTCGGTACGCACATCATCTTTCCATTGACTTATGTTTAGTGCGATTCTTTCAACTATTTCCACCGCTTGGTTGTATGTTTTAGAGAGAAAGGCCCCTGCTGTTGATGCATCCAGCACCATTTTTACGGCTTCGCTTAATCCCCATAAAAGTATTCGAATTGAACACAGCATGGGAGTCCGTTATGTGGGCATTTTTGCTGGATCATTTTGAAACGATCCCATGCTTCGGCGATAGACTCTCCGGTGCCCTGTCAAAACTGTAATATCTCATCTCGCAGCTGCATCATTTTTTTAGGTGGGAAGTATTTCAACAGAAACCTCTTTGTCAATTCTTCCCACGAAATTTCGTGCAAATTTTCTAATGTATCGAACCATTCTTTTGCCCTTCTTTGTAGTGATGCGGGAACAGGCTTAACCTCAGATTATCGCGAGTCATGTCTGGAATAATGAATGAGTCGCAAACACCCATAAATTCTCTGAGATGGTTATGAGGGTCTTCCGTCGCGAAGCCATGAAACTGAGCCTTTTGTTGAAGCAGGGTGTTCATCGTAGGTTTAAATTCGAACGCCCTTACTCCATTGTCGGTCCTAACTCCTCTTCGCATGAACTATACGACATTTGGTGTGGCGTAGGCTCTCACTATGCCGTCTCAATCGTCTGCTATCATGATAGTATTAGTGATGAACTGATCAGCGTGCTGATAATTCGGTGCTCAACCTGCTTCAACATTCGCTTCGTTCGCGGCAGGTATTACTGGGTTCGCGTTAGCCATTCTGTCAGAATGATTTCTCCTCTTGTTTCTTCTTCTTCGGAGTAAGCTACGCTCTGGTTCGGGGTCGAAAGGTTCCAAGAACTCTTGCCTTTGCATAAACCATGCGTGAAATCCCCTGCAATAAGTTACACAGATTAATTTTCGATTAAACTTATTACTCTGACACTACTCTGCAAATACAAAAACATCTTAAAAATCCCCCGCAACGGCGCCAAAAACTTATTCGCTAAATTACCCACCAAAAAATATTAAAGAAATAAGAATGACATTGAATGGTGATGTGGAAGCAAGTAGTTTGCTATGGCGAATTATTGCTTAATCCAGTGAAGTGCGTGGGCAGTAATTTAGGCGAAAGTGCAAGTATACACAATCGTGCAGCAAGTTTTAATAAGAATACCAGGTCATCTTCCACAGGGATTTTCGTGTGTTCTTGTGAATGTTTTCATGTGAGAGTTTATGGTAATTGGGTTAGGTCTTATGGAAGGAATTGAACAGATTAATTAGCAATTAGGATTAAATATCGGAAGGGTTGGGTTTTCAGGGCTTCGTTTAGGCGAAGCAACTAGCGAACTGTGGATGCTAACGGCAAGCCCTTTAGTTCTCTCGAACTTCAGAAATTGGATTTCTAGAGCTCTTTGGAAGCTAAGCAACCGCTAGCACTGGGCGAACCTCATCTCTAAGTGTTCGCTTTAAGTCCTACACGCTGGTTCGCTGTGTTTTAACTCTCTCGACTTATCACAGAGTTCATACAAAGAGTTGTTCACACATTGTACGTTAATTAAGTGAAGTATGCATAACAAGTTCGTTTCGCTAATCCCTTCACTTAGGCGAAATCCTTACTTTCCCTCAACCTTCCGACAACAGGCTTAGCTACTCATAACACCGAAATTCATATTCGCATAAAAATAAAGGATGAAGAACATGCTTGGGCAGAAATAAACTTCTATAAAGTAGAGTAAGAAAACAATAAAAACCCAAAATGCTTAAATACTATATTGCCTAAAGATTTCGGCAAACACCGGGTACAAGTTTCGCTGAGCTGAAAAGAAAACATAAACTATAACTAAGTTGCTCCAGGCAAAGTTACTCCTTCGAATAACTTCTGTTGGAAAAGAGAAAAGTGAATCGGAAATGCTGAAACTTAGAAAAATTCTCCGAGAGACAAAAGTTCTTCTAATGGAGGTAACTTTCTCCTTATATAGGCCTCTTGAAGCATCGCCGAAATCCTGCTGATCTGCTGAACTTCCACCGATAATCAGCTGCAATGCTGACTATCTGCTGAAAATCTGCTGAAAATCCTCTCTGCACTTTGCTGGCTTTGTTGCCTATTTTCTAGATGCTGCAGAGTTGACTCTGCGACGGCGGAGATGAGTTTCGGGATCCTGGATCTTTGCCACGCGTCCTTGGGTTAGGTATTATCTTGATTGGTCAGAACGAGATTGTCGCAGCAGCGAACTTATGTGGTTCGGAGAGGTTGGTCTTTGCTGAGGCGAAGACGGTAATTTTCAGCTACTTTCGCTGGATTCTGAAGGTACCTACAGCAAGACACAAGCATCAAGTTCGTTTGACAACAAGCATATTTCGCTACATTTCTTCTTCAACTTTTATCTTCCAGTCTTTTGTTCACTATTTCGCTTAACATGTTAGATCCGGCGAAAGTTTATGCTTTATGATTTGACTTCAACATTTTCTTAATTAAATCTCTTAATTTAAGCTACTTAAACCCTCACTACTTGAGAGTTATCATGTACCCCGGCTGGGGATTCTTACTGAGTGGCTTTATACTCACCCTTTTCTATGGTTTTCCACCAGGTAACTTGGGACAGCACCGGGACGACTAAGGGAGGAGCTGAACGATCATGGGCATTCGCTATTTACATTTTTAGTTATTGTTGTCTTGATCCAGCATGCAGGATAGGCTTTTTTTTTCCTTGAAATTCATGTTTTAAGTTGTTTTTAATAATCTCTGGCTAGAGGCTCAACTTTGTTTAACTTTATATAGATTTAAATTGTGAATTGTTTCTAGTTTTAACAAAGCACATATTTGTTTCAGTTTTCTATTTTAAAGTTGTGGATGTTATAATGTATTTGAACCATGCATGCTAAGTAAGAACTGGGTCTAGGTTAGGTTTAGAAGTCAAGTTCTTACAAAATCGAACCATGCTATTCACTAAACGTCAAAGACTAATCAAGCTAGGTCCATTTTCTTAATCTTTGGTTAAATCAAACCATACTATTCAGTAGAGGTCGAAGTCCAGTCAAGCTGGGTCCATTTCTTTTTTCTTTGGTTAAATTGAACTATGCTACTTAGTAGATATCGAAGCCCAGTCAAGCTGGGTCCATTTTCTTTGTCTTTAGTTAAATTGAACCATGCTATTCAATAGAGGTCAAAGCCAAGTCAAGCTTGGTCCATTTTCTTTATCTTGGATTAAATCAGACCATACTATTGAGTCGAAGTCGAAGCCCAGTCAAGCTGGGTCCATTTTCTTTATTTTTGGTTAAATTAAACGATACTATGATGTATAGATCGAAGCTCAGTCAAACTGAGTCCATTTTCTTAATCTTTGGTTAAATTGAACCATACTATTGAGTAGAAGTCGTAGCCCAGTCAAGCTGGGTCCGTTTTCTTTGTCTTTGGTTAAATCGAACCACAGTACTGAGTAGAGGTCGAACCCCAGTCAAGTTGGGTCCATTTTCTTTGTCTTTGGTTAAATCGAACCACACTATTGAGTAGAGGTTGAAGCCCAGTTAATCTGGGTCCATTTTCTTTATCTTTGGTCAAAGTGAACCCTACTATGTAGTAGAGGTCAAAGCCCAGTCAAGCTTCGTGTGTTTGGTAAAATTCAAACCGGACTTTTCAAAAGGGGTTTGAATTTTTGTAGTAAATGGACCCAGCTTTACTAGGCTTCGACCTCTACTACTCAGTCAAAGCCCAGAAGATCATTTTCTTTATCTTTACTTTTTCATTTTTTTAAGTTAAACTTTACTATTAGCAAGAGTTGAAACTGATACACCAAGTCAAAAGCACCATTTTTATGAAATAAATTATACCACTCAAATGTTATATCTCTTCCTTTGTTCATATTTTCATCTTTCAAAAGGTGTACAAAGGGGAGCAAACTGTAGATACCACATTTTTGTAGGTGTTTATTTATTTAATAATAATGTTTTTATTAATTTAATGTCTTTATTTTATATGTGGTTGTTTTAAAATAAAAGGGAAAGTAACATAAAGGAAAGTAAAAAGAAAAAAAATAGTAGAGACTAAGTAAATTTTAGAGAAAAAATATAGAAAATAAATAATTTCAACCACATATTTAATATTTTCCTAGTCTTCTACCTCCGCTACTTCACCTTTTTTTCCTCTTAGCCATGCACTACCCCAACTTTTCTCCCCCACAAAACCATTTCTATTTTGGTAGTCTTTCATCTAGTATAAATAGAGAAGAAATGAGTGAGTGAAGAACACACAAAAGAAGAAGAGATCAAGAGACAAAAAAAAAAAAAAAAAAAAAAAAGAGAAAAAGACCAAAAAATAGAAAAGAAGGAGATCAAAAGAGAGTATCATTTTTTGGGAGGTAAAACAACGAACGAGTCACTCTAACGCAGCAAGTGAGGAAGCCCCGTTGTAGTACTGAAGTGACGCCTTGAAGGAAATTTGTAATCCAGCTCCGACGACATGGTGACGATCCTTTTAAGCCTTATATTTTGAGTCACTGTGTTGTGAGTAAGGTAGTATTGTTTTTTCTTTTTCTTCACATGGATCACTTGTCCTTATTTATTTTATTTTATTAGCATTTAGAATCCATATATGTTGTATTTTTTTTTTAACTAGGATTAGTTATGTTGTAATGATTTGTTATGATTTAATCATAATTTGAAATTTTATCAAAAAAATCATGATTAGTTTTGTTTTAGTTTAAACTGTTTATCATAGTCAACTATGTTATCTTTTAAACCAGGACTAATTTTGTTGTTTGGATTTTTATCAAAAAAATTATAATCAATCTTATTCTAGTTTAAATCATTAAGTTATATTGTATTTTGAACTATGACAAACTTTATTGTAATTTAATTATGATTTGTCATAACTAAATTATGATTAAATCATGACTAATTATGAGTTGCAATTGATTAATCTTAGTTCTTAATTTTATATGTTTAAATTTCAATTTGACCCATTTCATTTCAACCTTAGTCAGTTCATTTAAATTTGACATAATACATTAGTTTAATTTTCAATTTGGTAATAAACGTATATCTATAGATTGAATTCATGAGATTTGTTCAATTCTAATTTGACCCACATTAGATTGATTTATTTTCAATTGGTTCGTTATTTGTCATTTACTCATAAGTTGATTGTTTGGTTCAACTTTAATTCTATTATTAATTGCGTTAATCTTCAATTGGGTAAGTAATTGTTGATTAAAATGTTACAATGCACCTTAGATGTTTTATTTCATTTTGTGAAATTTGGTTTTTCAATTAAGCAATTATTGAATTTTAAATACAAATTGACTATAATAATATTCTGGTAATCAATTATATTTAGGCTGGAATTTTTATGTGTCCGTAGTGAACACCCCTACTTGAAAATTGACACTAGAATTGTAGTAGTCGATTTCGTTAAATTATTTTTTTGAAGTTTTATTTTTTGGAAGAAAAGTAGTGTTCTCTTTTTGAGTTTCAATAAAACTCCAAAAATACATGAACTCTCAAAATTATTCCATTTTGAATTAAACTTTTGTTTTAAGAACTAGTAGTGTTTGTTTCTTGGAAATAATGTCATAAATACATGAAAATTTCCTCTAATAAAAAAAGCAATAATAAATCATTAGGAACCACTATTTTATAATGTTTTCTAAATGAAGAATTTATTTTAAAATTCAAAGTAAATTCAAATATTTTTTTCCAATGGTCTTGAGCCACTCATAACTATTAATTAATATTTTGTTATGAATGTGAATTGAATCATTGAGACATTTTAAAATAAACTTATACAAATTATTTACACTTTGTCATTTGATTTCAAAAATAGAATTTGTTGTTCAAATAACTTTTTTTGAAAAAACTTATTTTATTTTGGAAAGATTTATTTCGAGAGCTGAGTAATATGCCTTCATGGAGTTTGACTCACGTGCAGGTATACAAAAATTCTCATACTTTATTTAAAAAAATAAAATAAAATAAAATCATGCATAACCTATGACGGAGTTGAGAATTTCTCAAGTTCTTGAGGAAAAAATTTCTTTAAAAGAAAATTTCAAGATGATATTAAATTAATTGGTATAATCCTACTCACTATATCTACCCTTACTTTATTTTTAAAGTTAAGGTAAGATCAAATGTGTGACATTTATTTTCATAAAACTAACATTTTTTTTTTGAATAAAAGACTATTTCATGATAAACATAATTGGGATATAATAAGATAAAATGTGGTAACCGTTTCTTTTAAACAGGTGTTGTAGGGTGCTAATACCTTCCCTACACTCAAACGACTCCCGAATCTATCACTTTTTATTTTTTAATTAGGTGACCAATCACACCTTAAAAATGGTTTGTGGTGACTCCAAAAATCTTTTAATTAAAGGAAACCCTTGAAGTAGGACGTCAGCCACTCTACGTTGCGATCACGTTGCGACAAATTGAAATAGAAAATTCAAATAAAAAATAAAAGAAATGATTTGGAAAAGTTGTATTTTGCATGGAAATTGTGTTGCATGCCAAGCCAACTTTCTAAACATGCTTGGACTAATGAAACAAACTTTATTGAAGAACTTATTGAACTTCCTTCACTCTCCATTGAGGGAAAAATCTTACACATTATTTCAGCTTCCAAATTAATGATCTTTGTATTAAGAATAAGTGGTTAAGGTTTGTTCACATCTTTATCTTCATTAGGGTAGTTTTGGCTATCATTCTCCTCTTCTTGAGAAAAGTTTGGCCTCAAACTTCGAACTCCATCATTTGATGCATAGTAAGGACTAAGATCAGCAACATTGAATGAAGAATAAATGCTATAATCATCCAGTAATTCAATCTTGTATGCATTATTGTTCATCTTTTCTAGTACTTTAAAAGAGCTATCTGTTCTAAGACTTAGTTTAGAACACCTCTTTGTTCGAAATCTTTCTTTGTGGAAATGTAACCACACTAAATCAACTGGTTGAAATTGCATATCTTTTCTTCTTTTATCAACTCTTTTATTCACTTTCATTCACTTGGTTGATTTTGTCAATAACCTTCTCATGAAGAGCTTTGATGTGTTTGGCCCTTTCTTCTACTTCTTTGCTGAATTTACTTGAAGTATCTTAAACAATCAATTAAGTTGGGGTTTCTAGATTAAGCCTATTGACAACTTCGAAAGTACTAAATCTCGTAGTCTTGTGAGGCACTCTATTATATGCAAATTCAGCATGGGGCAACATCTTTTTCCATTTGCGAATGCTTTTTGTAGCCAGGGCACGCAATAAGGTTCCTAAAGTCCTATTGGAGACTTCAGTTTGACCATCTGTTTGTGGGTGACATGAGGTACTAAACTTGAGCTTTGTTCCCATCTTCCTCCAAAGAGTAAGCCAAAAATGACTAAGAAACTTGGTGTCTCGATCACTCACGATCGTTTTAGGGATGCCATGAAAGCAAACACTTATTTGAAATACAAGTTAGCAACTTGAACTGCATCATAGGTTGTGTAACGTAGAATGAAATGGGCCATCTTTGAAAATCTATCAACCACCACCATAATAGAGTTTTTGTTTTGTTGAGTTCTGGGAAAACTCATAATGAAATCCAAGCTAATGTCTTCCATGAACCTTAAGAAACTGAAAGTGGCATGTGCAATCCTTGGGCAAGAGTGTGGCTATTGGCTTTTTGACACACAATACATCTTAGAACAAAATATTCCACATCTTTAAAAAGCTTGGCCCAATAAAAATGTTACATCATTTTCTCAACTCCAAAGTGACCAGGTAGACCTCCTTCATGCATTTCTTTGATTAAGATCTCACGCACACTATGCCTTGGAACACAAAGTCTATTTCCTTTGAAAAGAAAATCATCACAGATTTGAAAGTCTTAGTAGCATGGTTAGTACATAAAATAAATATTTCACCAAAATGATTATCTCCGAAGTAATACTCCTTTAACATCTCAAGACCAATGATTTAAGGTCTCAAGGTGTTTAAAAGAAGGTATCTTCTTAACAATGCATCTGCTCATTTATTCATTTTATCAGATTTATGTTTGTTGTTGAAGTTGAAAGCTTATAGGAACTCAACCCATTTGGCATGTCTAGGTTGAAACTTATGTTGCCCTTGAATGTACTTCAATGCCTCGTGATCTGAATGCAAAGTGAACTCCTTTGAAATCAAGTAATGCTCCCAATGGTCAAATGCACGTACCAATGCATAGAATTCCTTGTCATAAGTTGAATATCTACATTTTGTTTCATTCAATTTCTCACTAAAATAGGTAATGGGTCGTCCCCTTTGAATAAGGACTACACCAGTTCCTACCCCGGATGTATCACACTTCACTTCAAACACTTCTTCAAAACATGGCAATGCAAGAGTTGGGGCAGAAGTTAATTGCTTCTTAATCTCATCAAAGGCTGCTTGTGCTTGTGTATTGATAGCTCTCAAATAGAGCATAATTTGGGCAGCTTATTTAAGTATTTCTTAGGATTTTTGGTCAATTAAATTAAGTAGAAGCTAAAATGCGAACGAAGAAGATAAAATTCATTACGCATTCTCATTTAGGCATTAAAGAAAACAACATCGCATTTTTAAAGTAAAGGAGAATAATAAAGTATACTGATGAATGCATCCATAAAAGAAAAACACAGTTGAGCCTCTGGCTAGAGATTATTAAAACCATTCAAAAACATGAAATCCAATAACAGTAAAAGTCTATCCTGAATGCTCAATCAAGATAACAAAGCAAATAAATATACAACGGATGCCCATGATCATTAAGCTTCTCCTCTAGCCATCCCGGTGATGTCCCAAGTTACTTGGTGGAAAACCAAAGAAAATAAGGGTGAGTACAATGGCACTCAGTAAGAATCCCCAACCGGGGTGCTGTACGTAAAAGCCACATCATCTAGTATCCTAGCATACATGCGATACAAATGACCAACAGAAACAACCATGAGTCATCAACATGACTCTAAAACCTCGAGAGTCTCTAACTCTCGGCTAAGTGATCAGCTTGCTAACTAGTCCTGGACACTTAAAAGAGTACCCAAGTATCTGGCTCTAAACTAGACAAGGATGGTGTACTGACGACACTGGCCCGAGGGAGCCGTCGTCTCGGCATCTAATGCGTGTGTGCGCACATCGCATACTGCTACAAATCGAGGCATATGTGGACCTACACAAACTACGTCGGTCCAGTTACGCATGCCTAACTAGACTTGAAATGGTGTCCACTGATCCACAGCTGGTGGGAGGCCCTCGACACCCAACTATGGCAGCCTGTTCACACCAATGCCTGAAGCGAAAGGTCGTCCCAAGGTAGGCTTACACCAAGGAAAGGACCTCACTCTAGCAGGCCGCAGACTAAGCTTATGCCAGGGTGGTAAGCTACACCACACCCAACTGCTGGGGGTGGAAAGTTAATTCTCACTAGTCCCAGCCTGTGGGGACAACATACATCGTGTCCACTCTCAGCCTCTAGATGACGACAACCTGACAGATGCTATTTAAGAGTGAAAAGGACTAATTCTAAACAACAACCAACTGTTATCGAGCATGCATAAAAGGTACCATAACAGGATACTATAGTCTCAAGATACATTAGTGCTACATGCCTAACAGGTCATTCACAAGGTTCCAACATAACAGGACAATACGTGCAGTCAATATAGGCCAAACATCACAAGAACTTATGCACTAACACATGGTCGTAAAATAGTACATCAAGCAGGCAAGAATACAATCAATGGAAATCACACACGGTCCACACAACCCACAACAAAGAACCCTTACCTGAAATAAAATAGAACAAATATACGTTGCTCCTTGAACTGCAGATAACCAACATGAACCAGCTAAACACAATCTAAAGTGAATATAATAAACAGTCAAATAGAAATCTAGGCTATCCAAAAGTAATAGGGATCAGAAATTGAGGTTACTTAAAACTTGAACGGAAGGCTTAGCATCATAGGATTGAGGCTGCGACAAAGACACGGCACTACTGCACGAGTGTGAGCGGCTGCACGGGTGAGCAAGCGTGTGCGTGCGGCTGGCTGAGGCTGCGTCATGGGCACGGGCATGCGTGCGGCTGAGGCTGCGTCATGGGCATGGGCATGGGCATGCAGCTACAATCGGCGAGCAGGGCTGGTGATGGCGAGTAGGCTACACAGGGTTGCGATCGTGGAGGCAGGGCTGGGCGCAAGCGACGTGGGTGATGCTACTGCGAAGCTCGAGAATGCTCGGCGATCATCAGCTTGAGCGTGGGCGTGTGTAGGGAAGATCGCTATTACAATCTACGTGGCCTTAGCGACGTGGAATGGCTACGTTGTGCAGCTGTGTTGTGCATCTAGGAATAGGGCTGCACAAATCTGATCAACGGCAGCTCAGGGATGGTCTTGCGGCAATGGAGAATGGAAAGGGAAGAGGAGAAGTCGATGGAGAGGAAAAAGGTTTTATTTTTTTTTTCTTTTTCTGAGATTGGTCGATCAAACACAAAATCCCTTTTTTCTTTTTTTCTTTTAATTTTTCTCTTAACCAAAACAAGCCCCTTTTCCTAAAAAAAATGCAAAACTAACCCCAAGTACCTGGAATTGTAAAAACAGCCTAAGACTCATTAAAAGCAGAAACAACCCTGAAGCTCAATAAATTAGCAAGCCGACCCTAGTGGTAAAATTACCAAAATGCCCCTCAAGACCTAAAAAGTAATAACGGCCCCTAGGGGATCCCACATCTTGGAAAGGGGAACGAAGCACTCCTTATAAAGGGTGTGGACACCTTCTCCTAGTAAGACGCATTTTCTCCATTGGGGGAGAAACAAATCCATGAGGCATCTGGTTGGGACTGTATGTAGGATGAACTTTAGGTATGCGGGTAAGTCAATTTTATAATGTTGTTTAAATATTAAGTATGTATCGATTAGCTACCCACATATGCTAAACACCAATGAACTCAGAAGAAGGAACTGATGGGAGGTCACAACATGTTACGTTAGGTTGAGGCCAGGTTTCTCGCATTGTTTAAAGAGTTAGAGATAACCTTACTAATGCATGCGTTTCAGATGTGTAACGGCCCAGTTTTCCTTTCCGGTTCCCCAGGTTTGTTCGTTTGATGATTCTGTTGTTTGGTTGGGCCGTTAGGGCAGTTTGAGCTTCTAGGGGTATTTTGGTAAGTTGGCCTTCAGGGGTAGTCTCGTAATTTGCCAGGGTTTCGAGGCTGTTCTGTTATGCTAAGCTTGTGGTTTTCCTTCAGTTTTAGGTTTCCAGGGTTGGTGTAGCTTTCTGAGAGGTTTGGAGCCTTGGTTTGTGAAAGATAATTTAAGGGAAAATGCTTGTTAAAAGTGCATTCGCCGGGGCTCGAAGCCAGAACTTGGGAGGGGACACGTGTCACAATCTCCTTCCTTCCTTCCCTTTTTGCCGAGATCTATTTAGGGAGCCGCATTCCTCTCTTTTTCTGCAAAAAACCCTCACTTTTCTTCTTCTCCAACTCCTAGCCGAGAGCCTCCATCATAATCGCCCAAGCCCACTTCACCCATCCACATCGCAAGCACCAGCCTCGCCCTATCGCCCCACAGCCCACACAAGCCAGTCGCGCACCACAGCAAAGCTAGTAGCTCGTCTTCGCGCACGCGGCCTCTCCCGATCCCCTACCGCATTCGCCAGCACCCTTCGCCTCAATACCTAGCTGATCGCGCTTCCCCGCACCGATCGCACGTGGCCCAGTCTGTTCGCTTGACTGGCCGAGCTTTGCCAGATCGCCCTTCGCGTGTACCCTGCAGCCTGTCGCATGCAAGATCACGATCGCCACACGCACGTACGCTAGCCATTTGTAAGCCTTCGCGCGCCCTCTCTAGCTCGCCCAGCTTTGCAGCAGCGATCCTCCTGATGCGATCGTCTGCCAGCCCGCACCCCTAGCTTTGCCGTTTGCCCAAGCGCATCATTCTGACAGATCGCGAGCACCCGCACGCGTGTCCTCGCCACAGCTGCAACGCGCCCAGCCTCGCAGACGCCCGCACACGAGCACTTGTGCCATAGCTTCGCCAGCCGCAGCACGCAGTAGCGCCCGAGACTTCGCCTGTCGCACGCGATTAGCCGTTCGCCCTTCGCTGAAGCTACCTCTACAGAGCCCTTCCTTGCAGCCTACCGAGAGCCAGCTGCCGAGCCTTGTGTTCGCTTAGGTTAGTTTCTTTCCCTGAGGTTATGTTGGTCGATTTTAGTTGGTTCAACTATTCGAAAAGTATTAATTCATTTTTATTTATATTGTTTACTAGGTTGTTGGATCTGCAGCTCAAGGAGCATCTTTATTTGTTGTATGCTTTCTGCTTAGCCAAGTAAGGATTTCTTATCGGGGTTGTGTGGGCCCTGCGAAATACTCACTGATTGCTTGCTTGTATGCTTGTTTATTGTTATTGGCATGTTAGTGATAGGAATTTCCTTACTGATATGTTCTGCTGGCATGTTTGATTTCTGTTTCACATGTTAGTGCCATGCTAGGTTT
>JBBMKA010092642.1:0-12974 GCA_037833695.1 Sechiopsis laciniata
AGGCAGTCTCAACATAAGTACAAACACAGCATGCTCAAACCATCAAAAGTCTCTAGCTCTCGGCTAAGGATCCACTGCGAATCTCCAAGTGGGTTATCAAAATAACCTCTAGAAACTTGAGAGTCTCTAACTCTCGGCTAAGGGGACCAGCACACTAGGCTGATCCTAGACGCTTGGGAGAGTACCCAAGCGTCAGGCTCTAAACTGAAAGAAAGGTGTAATGATACACTAGCCCGAGGGAGCTCTCCTCGCGGCATCTACTGCACATACGCGCACACCACATGCTCTTGCAAATCGAATAAATGTAAATCTACACAAACTACGTCATTCCAGGTGCACATTCCTAAGACTCGGAAAGGTGAGCACTGATCCACAGTAGGCGGGAGGCCTTCGGCACCATACTGTGGCAGCCTGAATCACACCCAACGCCTGAAGCTAAAGTTCGTCCCAAGGTAGGCTTACACCAAGAAAAGGACCCCGCTCTAGCAGACCACAAACTAGGCTTATGCCGGGGTGATAGCTACTCCACACCCTGCGACCGGGGGTAAGGAATCTGTCCTCACAGCCCGACCAGTGGGGACACATACATCGGTCCGCTCTCAGCCTCTAGATGATGACAACCTAACAAGATCTAGCTACGGAATACCCTAGAGCTAACAAAGTTAAACATCAACAACATTGCACAATAATATACGACATAACATAACCACAGATAAAACAATCAGCACAACAATAGTAGTGCAACTCAGGGTACCTAAATCTACATGCCAGATGGTATCAGAGCCAGGCATCGGGCCTGTGTGCCAGATCCATCGGGACACTTGACCTCTAAGGGGAGGTGGAAACCCAGAGGAGAATTCCACATCGGTTGGGAAGGGGAACAAAGCATTCCTTATAAAGAGTGTGGATACCTTCTCCTAGTAAGACGCGTTTTCTCCATTGGGAGAGAAACAAATCTGTGAGGCCAGTGGGATCGATAAATCTATATACTTTATTTTTATGCACGACTCTAACTTAATATCGTTAGCTCTAGACATCAATCTCTGTGGGATCAATAAATCTATATACTTATTACTTGCTACAATTCCCAACCGCATATACTTGCGCGTAAGCGATTTTGAGTTACACTTAGCGTAAGTTGACTTTGAATTAATTACAGAATATTATATTAGCACCGAAATCGCAACCCATCAACGTTCCATTCGTATTATCCGAAGGGGACATTGAAAGCAGTTTTGTAACGATCTTTTTTTCGTAATTTGGATTTGCCAGAATCCAAACTTAAGATCAAAATTATAAAATACCTTAGCATTTGAAATGCGTTTGATTAAATCTGCTTTATTTGGAATCAGATACCAAATCCATTCTAAAACTTTGTTTAAGGGTTTGTAATTGATTACCAGCCTGGGGACGCCTCGTTTCTTCTCGGCTTGGTTGTTGACATAGAAAGCTGCGCATGACCAAGGACTCTTGGATGGCCTGGTAAGCTTTTTCTGCAATAACTCATCAATTTCTTTCTTGTAGAAGGTAAGAAGATTAGAGTTCATTTAAATTGGTCTAGATTTCGTAGGAATATTATAAGGGAGAGAAACGACATGGCGTTTTCTTTCCAATAATTCATTGGAGAAGTCGGAACAAACATTTTGTTCTAGCTTCTTTTGAAACTGTTCAATCCTCAATCTTAATCTAAGATTGACAATTTGTTCCTCAATCTTTTTATAAGAAATTTCTTCTTTAAGAAAATTGATTTGTTTTTCTTTGTTTTTTACAACATCGACATTATGAGTTGTCATAGGTTGAATGAATTCAAAAAAAATATTTGAATTTAAAATTCTTGCTTCTAATCCTTTTTTAGTAATCTTAAAATGATATAGTTGGGTCAAGAATGGGGTACCTAATATGATTTCCATATTTAAATTTTTGACCAACATGAACGTATTTACGAAGTAAATTCCTTCTTTGCAAATATGGACTTTTGACAACTTGTAGTCAATTCGAAGTTGTCCATTATTGGCACTCTTCAGATTTACACAAGTTTTCTCAAAATATTTTGAAGGTACAATACCTTCAAGGATACAATTTTGGTCAGCACCTAAATCTAACAGGGCGATCAAATTGATCTTGAAATCTTGAATTTTTAAGGTAACAAAAGTATAACACTTTTGATACTTTACAGCAGTGATTTGGCCGATGAAGGATTGTTGGTCCTTGGGGATTTCGGCATTCTATTCTCCTGCAACTTCTTCAGTGCTTTTGAGAGTAGCAACTTCTACCCATAATTTTGAGACATGGTCCAGCATGTCTATTTTGAGTTTTGGACCTCCTTTTTTAGATTGTTAACTTCAGCTTGAAGTTCGTTGGTTGAGACAGTTTGTGGCTCTTAGAATCTTTTGAGAATATCAGCATACTCATAAGGCTTGAAAGATTCTTTAATTTTGGAATCCTTTTGCTTAGACGTCTCTGCTTCATCCGAAGCAAGTATCGAAGTGCGAAGGTCGGTTAGGATCTTCTTTTAAATTTCTGGATCATTAACTCTGTCGACAATGTCCAGCAAAGCTCTTTGATCAATTGTGAGGACGTTTATACAACTGCCACAAGCTCTTGTACCGTCATCTCCGTCCGAATCCCCCTCGCTTGATTCACTGTCAGATTCTTCATGGTCTTCAAGAACCTGATTAATTTCATAGTCACTATCGTCTTCGTCATACTCGGAATCGGATAGGACCATGTTGAGAATTTGATTCTTGAGCTCTTCGTCTATCTCGAGCTCATTAATCTTGCTACGTATGGAACATTTGTTTGCATAATGCCCGGTGCGTCTACACTTGTAGCAAACTGGCTTTCCTCTAAAGGAAATTGGTTTGCCTTTTCCCTGATACTTATTCTGATATCGAGGATTTGGAATTTTCTTTTGAAAAGATCTTCTTTGATAGGCTTCATTGTTAGTAGTCCTAACAGGCCTTAAAGGTTTGTTGAAAAACCTTTTCGAGGTTCTTTGCTTTGAATATTAGGGGGCGTCAATTCGCTTACACCCATATTGTTCACAAAAAGAGCCTAACGCAGCTTTTTTGGATTTGGACGACTCCTTTGTGGAGTTTAATTTCTCCGTAAAGCTTGATTCCTTCCTAGATAATATAAGAACTAAGATCACCATAGGTTAGTGAATCCCATTGAATGTTTTTAGAATATTTGGCCCTAAGACCTTTTATTCTTTGAGCAAAGTATCTTGGAATTCCTTATTCTGTTTCCAAATTGCCAAGGCGCTATCGGTCCGAATCTTAACTCTAGTGATGAACATATCTCGGTACCATCTAAAGTTTCCGAGGGACGGACATCTGAGGTTCAAGAGAATCGCAGCAGATCTTTCTTGATACAAAGCTGGACCTCCAATATAATGTTTTGTTATAGTATATAGAAGACTGTTGACAACATCTTGTGTCGCCACGTCTTGTTCTTGAAATTCGGAAGGTAGCCCTTCTTATTTGATTTCAGTGACCCTTCTGACCACTGTCATATGGGTTAGGATTCCTTGCCTGGTGGATTCATTAAGATATTTGTCCCACCAGTCTTTGAGTACTCCTGTGAATCCAGTGACCAACATTTGAACAATATTGTGGTCACTATGATTTTTTAGCTTATAGGAGTTTGCTGCCATAAGTATTTCAGTGATGACGTTCATGATTAAATAATCTAAAACACCATCAATATCCCATTCATATATTTGAGCACCATTGAAGGTTGCTGCTGTCATTTGAGCCTTTTCTTTGAACATTATGTCCGGAAGAGATGGCCTAGGATACCAGTTGGACGCAGAGGTATAAACTTATCGTCTGCTTTGTACTTGATTGCAAGGACTTCTTCATTGTTGAAATCCTTTTGAAATCTTTCCATGTCATCAACCGTAGGTTCATTGATGACATTTATGGACGGAGTTAGAGCCTTTGAAGGAGGAAGTTTTGGGTTTAAAGGAGCTGAAGAGATTGATAAAGCACCAAGAATTTTTTGAATTCTTTCAAGAGCATCCTTACCAGGATCGAGAGTAATATTGTCACTCATAATCGTTAGTCTGAATAGAGGCTTTGATTTGTCTATAGCCAGATATTGTAAACTGGAGGAGGCGAATGCTGAAAACTACGAACTAGAGTCGAAGCTTGGTTCTTTATGAATTTTCTCTTCGATCTTATTTACCTGACTGGCGATCATCAAAAGCAATTTATTTGAGTAATTTTTCTGGTGCTGGATATTTTTAATATCCTTAGGAGATGGAAAATTTTCCAATAGTACTTTTGAATGGAGAGGCGAGGACTTTGTCTCCATAAGTTGTCTCAATCTCTACTTCTTCAAGTGGAGGATGAGTTGAATGGATAATTACTAGTCTAGTGGTTTCCACTTTGACTGAATGAAAACGTTGACACTTGACTCCATCCAAGTAAAGAATGGAACATCTGTTTGAAGGTTTTCCATATAGGAATACCATTGAGTACCGAGGTCTGCTCAATCTTCTTCAGAATAGAACTTGAAGAAGGCGTTCCACTTGACACTGTTTCTTTTGGAGAGGAAATCTCTCTTGAGAAACTTTTTATCTATTAAATAATCATTTATGATAACATTGATCTGGCTTCCCGAAAATGACTGAGTTTCCATGTCAGATTGAGTAGGGGAACTAGAACTGTTACCATATTGAACTGAGGTAATTGGCTGGTCATAATCAACAGATTGAACTCAGAAGGAGCTAGATCTATCGATTATTACTAGCGGCCTTTGAGTTTCGAAAGTGCTTTGTCTGGATCTCAATAATTCATTTGTTCTAGAGAATGAATCCTGAGCATCTTCAAATTTGACTTCGAAGCTTCCATCGTTATATTTGATAATTTGAGCAGGTGTTTGCTTTCTCATTTCAGGAGGGCAAACACTCTTTAACTTCCATGAGAAGTTTCTGGTAATCTGGTCCCAAGTAAGAGTCTTTGGGGCATTAATGGTAGCTCTGCCTATGTTGGCTTCTATGAGCATGGTAGAACAGCTCACAGACTTCCTTAGAGCTCTTGGAGCAACATTTGTATGCATTAGTTTGTAACAAATGCAGAAAATCATTACAGCCGAGTGAGTTTCAGATTGAATATTCAAATTTTTTGTGTTGACTTCTAACATTATCGCAAACAAAATATTTAGGTCTGGTAATGATAGAGTAAAATTTGGAAAACAATTGAAGAAAATCGGTCCATTTTCAAAATTTGACTCAACCATTCCCAATAGAGAATTTGAATAAGTTTTGTGTCGCTTATCTCGAAGGGAGACAAGGACTAGAATGTTTAGACCTAGTCTAAACAGAGGTTTGATCGCGATTTGGATCAGACCGATATGAATAAATTTGAATTCTTCTCTATGATGAAGAATCATATTTTTTTAGAAGAGGTTAAGCGTTGTGCTATCTTGATCGACAGGAACACCATGCTCAGATAGTTTGATACAGTTCTTGTGGAAGAACATTGAGCTTGGATTTTTATAGACTAATCTTGAGTCTATTTTTGGAATAGACCAATTTTGAAGTTCTTCTTCAATTTTGGCTATTTGAAGTTTCTTTTGACTTATTTCAGAGATCTGAAGGTTGAATCCTTCAGAAAATTGAGTAAGACTTTCTTTGAATTCATCCTCCTTTGAATCGAGCTTTCCTTTGGGATTAAGATTATGGAGTTGCAAGGATTGAGTTAAGAAGGAGTCGATTGAATGCGAGAATTGTCATTGATCGTTTATATTTCTAAGAGTTATTTTTAGTTGAAAAGGCTAAGCTCATTCAAGGATCAAAGAGGTTTGGATAGGATTGAATAAAATTAAGAGGTTAAAGTATGAGCTTGTTATTATGAAGTGTGAACTAAGATTGAAGTGTAAAAGTCAAGATTTGGGTGTTGGTTATTATAGATATTAATACATAGTTATTGGTTGGAGTTAGTTAAGTTGGCCAAAGATTTTAAGGATTGGAATTGATATTTGAGTATTTAAGTAATGATCGTTAAGGATGTGCATTAATTTTTAAGTACTTAAGTGTTGAAGTAAAGGATAAGAAATCATAAGAAAATTATGAGGATTGTTGTTATGAGAAGTTAAGTGATGGACTTTAAGGATATGAACTCAAGAGGTTTGTGTTGGTATTGACATACTTTTATTTATATTGGACTTAGTGTTCATACTATTATTTATATCAGACTTATTGTCCATACTATTATCTATATGGGACTTAGTTTCCATGCTATTATCTATATAAGACTTAGTGTCCATGCTATTATTTAAAAGAAACTAATGAGTCAACAATGCTACTTTTGTCATACTGCGCAATAACAGGTCCCAATGAGAGGGTTTATATTTCATATGCATTCTACTGCGAGCTTGCTAGCTTATATGAGAGGGTTAATATCTCATTTACTTAAGGCTAGAGGTTTGTTAAGGTTGTTCTTATAATTTATTTATATGGTTGGTTGATTGTTAGAATTACTTCTCTTATTATTTATGTGTATTACTAATTACATGTTGGGATAACTTATTATTTAAACTACTAATTACTTTATGACTTGGAGTTTTGAATGTATTCTTGAACTGTTATGATATTTCTGATAATTATATTAGGTAATGGTTGATCAGATGTAATACTCTATAAGAGGGTTTCCTTATTGGATTTCTCAAAACTCATCCATGGTAATTACCTTTAATTATCTAGTTGGAAATTTTTGGTCGTTCACTTATAATGTACATCTCATAATAAATTGAAGTTGAATTGTTAAACAAAATTATTATGTTAATTTCTATAAAAATAAATAACAAATGGATGTGGTAATGATTTTTTTTTTCCTTTAACGAAGATCTCTTATAATTCTATACAAAATGGAAGGGGTGTACAAAAGAACCGACGATCTGAACAACTTATACTATCCAACACAAACGGTAACAATTGAGTTGGGTTATAAATTTATTTGAGTTGGCTTAGGTTATAGTGTGTGTATGTGTGTGTGTGTGTGTATGTGTGTGTGTGTGTGTGTGTGTGTGTGTGTGTGTGTGTGTGTGTGTGTGTGTGTTTGTGTGTGAGAGACCAAAGAGTAGGTAAGTGTTTTGGAAATACACACTTCAGCATTTCTCTCTCCATCAATAAAAGTCAATTTATCTAACTAACCTAAATATTGTGTGTGTGTGTGTATCCAACACAAACGATAACAATTGAGTTGGGTTATAAATTTATTTGAGTTGGCTTAGGTTATAATGTGTGTGTATGTGTGTGTGTGACCATAGGATAGGTAAGTGTTTTGGAAATACACACTTCAGCATTTCTCTCTCCATCAATCAAAGTCAATTTATCTAACTAACCTAAATATTGTGTGTGTGTGTGTGTGTGTGAAAGTCCACAACTTGAACCTTAGGGGAACGAAAGAAGAAGAAAAAATAAGGGAAAAAAACAATAAGAATAATAATATAAAAAAAAAAGCACTAATGTGCCAATTGAGAAGGACAGATGTGTCAATTGAGAGATGATGGGCCATGGAAAAAGATCCATGAGAGATGATGCGGAATGGGAGATATGGGAGAATATCCATGGGAGATGATGCGCAATGGGAGAATATCCATGGGAGATGATGTGTGAATCAATAACCCACATGGAGCTCTGATACCATATTTATTTTGAAAGAGTGAAAGCTCGACGATTTATTTCTCTGTGAGAATGCATATTTATACATTGAAAATAAATTATAAAATCTAACTAACCTAAATATTATAACAACTAAATACTAAATATAATAACTCTGACCAATTTAAAATATGAAACCTACCAAATCTAAACTTAATATTTTAATAGTCTAAAAAAAATCTCACAGCCCAATCCAACTTAATCTAGATCATGAATACCCTTTGTAAGGACCCGACCTAAAAATGGTCATAAACCTGGAGCTTACTCAGTATGCATGAATATAAAGCATTTAAGACAACGTAAGCAAATATAAATTCTTTGAAATTAAAACATTCCAAACATAACCTTGTTAAAAAAAAAACAAGTTCCTGGCCAGTGTTCATTCAAACAACCATAAACAGTTTTAAAACACAAATGCACAAATCTTCCTATGGATTCCGTGCCTAAGTACATGCTGAATAATTAAAGAAAAGACATAAACATAGACAGAGTGACGCCGACAGCTCCCATGATCACACAGCTCCTCTGCTAGCCGTTATGTTGCTGTTCCAAGTTACTTGGTGGAAAAACCCACAGAAAATAAGGGTGAGTACAAAGGCACTCAGTAAGAATCCTCAACCGGGGTACAGTACGAAACAACGCATCATCTAGCATTCAAATATACAAGCAAACAGTTAACAACACAGAACCTTGGAACGAGATGTCCATATATCTCTTCGGTTATCGAAAGTCTTTAACTCCCGGGCCTAGGGACCAGTTCAAAAATTGATCCTGAACAGATATCCTCGAGGGTCTCATACCCTCGGTCAAATGACCAACTCAAAAGCTGATCGCAAAACAGATATCCTCGAAGGTCTCTTACCTTCGGCCTAAGTGACCGCTCAACAGCTGGTCCTGACCAGCTCTCCAAACTGGTCCTGGGACATCCGGGAGAGTACCTGGTGTCTGGCTCTAGACTTGGAAAAGAAGTGGTGTACTCACGAACATTAGCCCTCGGGAGCTCTCCGTCCGGCGCCTAATGCGTGTGCGCGCACACCGAATGCTGTTGCAAACCGCGTAAATGTGGGGGCCTAGGGACAAATTACGCTGGTCCAAGTATGCATGCCTAAAGACTCGGAAGCGTCACTGATCTACAGTAGTGCGAGACCCTCGGTACTCGACTGTAGCAGCCCGAATACCATCGACGCCTGAAGCTAAGAACCGGCCAAGGCAGGCTTACACCGTTGGTAGGGTTCCGCTCTAGCAGGCTACAGACTAGGTTTATGCCGGTGTGGTAGCTACTCCACACCCGGCTACCGGGGTAAGGAATCTGTCCTCACAGCTCGACCGATGGAGACACGTACGTTGGTCCACTCTCAGCCTCTAGATGATGACTACCTAACAAGTTCTATCTAAGATTCACAAACCCTGTTTCTTAATAATCAAACGTGCTCAACAACAAATAAACCCTAGCATGGTACTACGAGCTTAAAAGTAGGAAATCAAGCATGCTAGAAGAACAAACCTAGCATGGCACTAACATGTGGAAACAGGAGTAAACATGCTAGCAGAAACAGACCAGCATAAAAATTCTTATCCACTAAACATGCTCATAACAGTAAAACCAGCAACAAGAATGCAATCAAAGAAGTTTCGCAGGGTCCACACAATCCCGACAAGAAATCCTTACCTGAAAATACGCAGAACAAACAAACAAACAAATAGGAAGTGCTCCTTAAGCTGCAGACCAACAGATAGATAACCTAAGCAAATAAGTAACAAGCACAATTAAAAATTACAGCTAAACAACACTAGGAGGCTAAGGGCACAAGGCTCAAGAAAGTTACCCAAAGCTAAACACAAGGCAGCTCAGCAGCAAGGCTCTCGGCGAAGGACAAGCGAGCTGTTCGTGCGGCCTTGCGGGCATGAACTGGACGACGCGAGGGCGAGCGAGATTGTGATCGCGCTCACGAAGGTGAGGCGAAGGGCGAGCAGCGAAGGCAGACGTGCGGTTGAACGAGCGAAGCTGCTGCGCGGCGATGCTCTGTGCGTGGGGGCGAACGTGGTGCGGCTGGCGACGTGAGCTGATTGGCGAAGGAGAAGGCTTGCGATCTAGGCGTGCGCAAAGAGGATCGGTGTTGATGCTACGCAACTGGGTGAAGCCTTGCGATCGCAAGGGGGCTGTAATTGCGATGGCGCTCGGGCGGGGGCGTGCGGCAGACGAGCGGCTGAGCGGGTTGGGCAAAGGCGTGCGTGCGGCTTGGTGATGAGAGTTGATCGGCGATGGAGATTGGGAGATGGTGTTCTCGACAATTGGGAGAAGAAGAGAGGAAGAAAAATAAGAAAGTTGCGATTTGAGAATTAAAGAAAATGTGACTGCTTTTAGGGTCTCGGCAGAACAAGGAGGATTAACAAGAGGGTGTCACGTGTCCTCAAGCGGTTTCGGCTTCGAGTCCTGGCGAAGACACCTTTTTAACAAAATAATTTCTTTATTTTTCTCTTTTAACCAAAGGGATCTCCAAACTCCTCAAATAGCAACACTAGTCCTGGAAACCTGAAAACGAAGGGAAAACTCAAACTTAGCAACTAAAGAATAGTCTTGAAACCCTCGTTAATTACGAAACTACCCCTGAAAGCAAAATTACCAAAATGCTCCTAAAGGCTCAAACTGCCCTAACGACTCAATGCTACTTGGAGAACCAGAATGAAGAACTGGGCCGTTATACCCTTACATAATAGGACTCTCAATAAAAATATTAAACAAAAAGAAAAAAGAAAGTGCCCATATTAAAACCAAAATGAACCAAACCAAATCTATTGGAACCAAAATAGTATTTAAGAAAGAAAAAAAGTTGCAAGTTCTGTATTATTAATATTCTATTGGTTGGTTTGAGCTTCGTTGAAGTTAGGGAAAGTTCTGTTTATTTGCATGGAAACTTGAAATAATAAAAATCCACGTATATTTATTTTATTAAATAAAGTCAGCTAAATTAATTTCGTTTTAACTGTGATTTTTTTACTATTAATTTACTTTCAAAACTTTATTCTTAGTCATACTGTTTGAGTTTGTTTACACTTGTGATTTGAAAGATTTATTATGATCTTTAAATTTTGATGAACTCTTGCCGAATTTCTCTCTTCAATTACCGTATATTAATAGTTCTCTTTTGATATTCTACAGACAATAAAACTAATTACTCATTTTACAAGTCCATTTTAATAAAGTCGTACGAATTATAATTGAATCAATGTGTTCAAGCAAAGAATAAGTAATGTTTGAGAGTAGAAAATGCAACGGGCTAGCTTAAAAAACAAAATCCAACCAATTCTCTATCAAATCAATCAAAAGTAAATTGAATTAGCTTAAATTGACAAACTTATGATCAAATCTTAGGTGATATTTGTTGGATTTTGACAAAATATTAGAAGTGAATTGTCCCACATTGAAAATATGCAAGGTAGTGGTATGCTCCAAGCACTGTAAAAAGAATATGAGGCTTTGATTTCAAAGTATCCCAATTAAAAGCATTTTAAGTTTAGTGTACTGACTCTAGTTAAATTCCTTTTGTATTCTCTTGTAAAGAATGAGGCAAAAGGTGAGAGTAGTCTAAGTTTTGAAGAGAGTGTTTATGTACTTGGAGTCGGGAGAGAGAATTTAGTGTGATTGTAGCAATTTTTCACATAGTAGAATTTTTTTTCGTCCATGGTTTTTTCTCCAGTTTGGATTTTTCCACATAAATTCTTATGTTCTCTATTTTGTTGTTTCCTTTTAATTTCTCAGTATTTTTCTGCTTATTCCTGCTGTTATTAGGGAAGGTTTTTCCCAACAAGTGGTATCAGAGCTTTAAGTTCGTAGTTTTGGGAATTTCTAAGTATACTCTGTGGTTGCAGTTTTGTCTGAGCTTCCACATCATAAAAGAATTCTTGAACGAACTACACTTGGGAGATTTGCTAGGAGTGTAGCAGAGATGTCAACCTTTACTAGTGTAGTGAAGTTTGACGTGGAGAAATTTGATGAAATGATGAGTGTCAGCTTATGGCAAGTACAAGTTTCGAGATGTGTTGATATAATTTGATTACACAAGGATTTGAAGAGAAGACCAAGATCTAGTGCTTCTGAAACAAAAAGATTAAGTGGTGATGATGATCCAGTAGAGTCTAGTGGTGGTTCTAGTACAGGTTCTAAGAAGTCAAGTAATCAAAGGAAGAAGAAAGATTTCGTGAAAAAGAGAGGTTGTTAGGAATGCAGACAGACTGGTCACATGAAAGAGAATTATCCTAACAGAGCAAGTTCGTTAAAGGGCTCGAGTTCGGATGCTAATGTGGTCTCTCTAAATGTTGACTCTCTCTGAAGAAAGAAAGAAATTTTCCTTATGGTATGCTTGCTTTGCCATGATAGAGGATGTGATGTCAGCGGTTCCACAAGTTTGCACACGGGCATTAACTTAGCAGTTGTGTAAGGTGTGCGGTGGAAGTTATGTCGATGGCTGAAGAACTTCTAGGTAAGCCAAGTAGGTGGAAGTTGCACAATAGATCATAAATTTTAGCAAGGTGTATCAACATGTGACGAAAAAGAAAAATCTTTGAATGTGAGATTTCAAGTGTTATACTTCTTATGGTGGAGTATGTTATAATTCTCAGAGTTGATAATTATGATTGTCACAGGAGACAATGTTGCGGCATACTTCTTATGGTGGAGTATGTTATAATTCTCAGAGTTGATAATTATGATTGTCACAGGAGACAATGTTGTGGCAAAAGATGTGGATTCTTCAAATATCTCGCCAAGGTGGAATTTTTGGTTTTGGCAAAATATTAAAAGTGAATTGTCCCACATTGGAAAGATGTAAGGTAGTGGTATGCTCCAAGTACTATAAAAAGAGCATGAGACTTTGGTATCAAAGCATTCCAGTTAGAAGCATTTTAAGCTTAGTATACTGACTCTAGTTAAATTCCTTTTGTATTCTCTTGTGAAGAGTGGGGCAACAGATGAGAGTAGTCTATTCCTTTTGTATTCTCTTGTGAAGAGTGGGGCAACAGATGAGAGTAGTCTAAGCTTTGAAGAGAGTGTTTATGTAATTGGGGTCGGGAGAGAAAATTTAGTGTAATTGTAGCAATTTTTCACGTAGAAATTTTTTCCATTCGTGGTTTTTTCTCCAGTTTGGAGTTTTTTCACGTAAATTCTTATATTTTTTTTTTCTTTTAATTTCTCAGTATTTTTCTGCTTAATTCCTCCAGTTATTATAGAGGGTTTTTTCCAACAATATTGCTAATTAGTTATTCGTATGTAATATTCAAATTAATTTCCATTTTTTATCTTTGAAAT
>JBBMKA010092663.1:2165-12972 GCA_037833695.1 Sechiopsis laciniata
AAGTTAAAATACATAAAAGTCAATATGCATAAACATAAACTCAATTTCTTAGATTCCATTCACTAATCAAGCATCAAACCCTCAACTAAGAATATGCATAAACATAAACTCAATTTCTTAGATTCCATTCACTGATCAAGCATCAAACCCTCAACTAAGTATGTGTATGACATCAAACGGTTCAAAACATATCTCAACAACATTTTTTTGTTGTTGGAACCTCAACATGGTTCTACAATAATAACATATTTGTTTTTAGAAACGCCATTGACATAAAGGGTGTAGCATGGTACAGTTTTTTGTAATTGGGTTTATAGGGGCAGAAGGGAAATGAATGAACGATTGAGATTTGGATTCAAAATTTGAGCTCAGCTGAAAGAAAGGGGGGACAAAGAGTAATAAATGATGGTGCAGAACAAAGGGCTGTGTCATTAATATTACTGGAGCAACCTCGTGATTATCAAACACATTGACTGATCATCTTTTTGCTCTTCCTTTCATATATTAGTCCCCACTTTCCATATTATTAAATAAACGTTGACTTTCATTATGTATTATGTACCAAAACCAACACCCCCTTCTTCTCTGAAAATGATGGAACTCAATATTTCTAAAATTTAAAATATTTTTATCTATGTCTCTCATGTGAGTCACCATGTGCTGTTGCCATGGCCTTTTCTGCATCATTAATGATATATGCTTAATTCCCATATAAGAAAATCACTAAACTTGGACATTGGGTTTATGGATGCTAGTAAGATTTAGGAATGAGTGCCTTAGTTGGTAATCTAAAAACCTTTTTTCTTTTGCAACTGCAAGTTTATGCATTTCGACTATTTTTACGAGACAAATTTATTCTATCTTATTGGAATGTCAAAGAAAATTAATTTCTAAACAAATTATAATCATAAATTAAACTTTTTAACGATTAGTTTTCCAAGGCCTTCTAAACTACTTAGGCAGCTACATGGTAGTTTAAAATATATGATATATCTATAAATCATAATTCTAGTGGTGAGTATAAACTATTATTAATTAATAAATAAACATGATGCAGTTTACATTTCAAATTCAAAAATATGTGTACAGTAAAAACATTAAAAAAAATGTTATTTTTAGAATTTTGACTAAAAAAATGAACAGAATCCAAATTGCCAACTAAAGAAGCTCACCTTCCAAATTCTCTATGTTTAATGATCTTTTTAAGCCTAAAGGAGTCTTCAAATCAATAAATATATCTATTTAGTATTTTTCGTGTGGACTAAAAATAGGCATTGTAGTTTGTATAAACATACTGTTTTGATTGTTCATAGGAGACTGAGGCAGAATGTTTGGAAACAATTATTACAGAGCATCTCGTGAGACTTCTGAACACCTGCCCTAAAAGAGAGAAATAATGATGATAATGAAAAAAGATGAGTAAATTACGCAATTTGGATATGCTTTCTTTTGCATTCATATGTTTTAAAGGGAGAAAAACACAAATTGGGGACGTAAATTGAGCAAAACATGGAAAAAAATTTGATTGAACTTTTTGGGTGAAAGAATTGGGATGAAATCTATTTATCATACAAGGCATTCTAAAATAACACTTTAACTATAAGCTCAGTTGAGGGGAAGTAACAGAAAATCACACAGCACAAGAGTAGAAAATAAATTTGCATCCACTTAAGCAAACAGGGTAAAAAAAAGTAGAAAATTTGTTGCAAGAAACTGAGATTTGAGTAGGTATAAATCTGGGTGGTGGTGTTTCAGGATTTTAGGTGTCTAATTCCTTTGCAGATTTGTGATTACTGAGTGAGAATGCTGAAGATTGATCAATTTCCTTTCTAGATGCCTCCCAAAGTTGTTGTTCTACTCCAAGCTTTCTGAGCTCTACAAGACCTCGTTCAACTGCCAAAAGGATATGAAACTTTTAAAGCCAATTCTTGAAGTTATATACATTTGTGTTACATTCCACCATATAAGTTACATTCCAGATTATAGAAATCAAATCAGGCTTCCAGACAAACAAATTACTTTTTTTTTTACATCACAAAACTTATGCTCATCTCGACTAATTTCACAACCGTCCTATCCTATTACATTTGGTTGTTAAAGAAACACTTAGGAAATTAATTCACAACCGTCCCATCCTTGTATCTTGTAACATTCAGGTGTCGAGAAAACACATAGGAAATTAATTCTTATTTTAAGTAAGTAACCATCATGGATTGAATTCATTCCCTCCCTCTATGATTCTCAAACAATATTAGATAATATGAGATTCTATCTCAACACTGCTATGAGAGTAGTCTTGTAATCTTATAAAGGTTGTGAGTCTATCTCAACACTGCTATGAGAGTAGTCTTGTAATCTTATAAAGGTTGTGAGGCCTCCTCGCCACAAATTAATGATTAGAACATTTGTCGGTCTTTTAAAATAATCTATATTTAGATCCACATATGAGATGATTTTGGAAAATATACTTAGGCTCGGTCTTCTTTTAAGGGTTAGTTTCACTTCTTTTCTCAAGTGAGAGTGGGCAATTCTAGTATTTTGTGAAATTTTATGAAGAAATATCAGTGATACATCAAAATGATAAGCAAACTAATTCGTGAAGTGAAAAGAACCGAGCTCCGAGATATCAAAATAACAAAATACAAGGATAAACCAAGATCCAATCCTTGAGATCACTCGAACCTAATACCACAATGGCCAAAATACATGATATAATTTCCCTTACCCAACCCCTCTATTTATAACTAAAGGTCTAACAAACTCCCTTCCGTATTTACTAAAGTAAGCCTAATGTAAACCCAATCATAAAGATGCCATGATAACAATTGAAATAATAGATTCACGCATACAAGACAAGAAGAGCTATGCACATGTGAAAACAAAATTCAGAGAAATCAAAGCCAGTAACAGTAGTAACGAAAAACATGTATCTTACCATCCACAGCATCATGTGATGTCGGAGGCTGTCCACTACGACTGATCCAAAACTGAAGCCGCTCATCCGCAACATCTTCATCCACACCATATGCCTTGGCTCTTCTCCAAAAGTATGTGAGCCAAGCCTACAACACAAGTTTTCATACTCCGTCAATTTTGAACCCAAAATTTTGCAAGTCTGACTCATGCAAACGCGAGTTATCCAAAGAAGGTCAATGTTGATTTTGGCAGGGACAAAATTGTTAGGATATTCGGATACAGAAAACTAATGGGACTGTAAACGTGTTTAACAGTTCATAAAAAATGGAACAAGTAATTTGCATTTTCAATCTAGGATACTTAACATGTTAATAACTCTGAACAAAGAACTTAATGAGGATCTTATGGAGAAGAAAAGGTAGAGAAAATATGCCCATAGGCTATAACAAGTAGAGAATTAGGCACTTTTGCGCACAAGAGTTTTCATATCTTTTCACCAAAGAGATAATGGCGTAATGTAAATCCCAAAAGATTAATAAAAGTAGGAGGTTCATGTAGCACAAAACTAAATAATCCTCAAGACCAACAAGAAAGATGAAACAGATAAAACTACCTGCTTAAAAAGAACATCTTCAGCTTCGGCTTCACTTAGTTCTGCAAAGAGAGAAGTTCAATCATGAATAACTCGTAAGCCTAACTTGCACTCTTTTTATTCATTTTTTTTTCTTCGTACTCTTGTTGTGTGTGAATGTACGAAGCATGCTAAAACTATCATGTACTCTTTTTTTCCCTTATTCTATGAATATGTTATGCCGTTACTTATTATAATTTTAGAAAGGATAAGATGTGTTTAAGTAAAGTACATAATAAAGTACTTTATTATTCGGTTCAAATATTTTTAAGGATTTTTTTTAAACTAAAAAATTTAAAAGCTAACTATTTGCTCGACGGATACTCTTAAAATTGACAATTTACTGAAATGAAGACCGTTGAAATTAAATATATATAAATATATGTATATAGAGAGAGAATGTTTGCAAAAGAAATAAAGAGAAACTATGTAGTGAGAGAATTGAATGAAAAAAGAGTTATTAAATAATATAGGGTTCTACCTCAAAACTAATTGTTAGTAAGGGGAGTAACCCATAACTCTTATAAAGATGTTAAAGACTCCTCATCTATCCCATGTGGGACAAAATGAGTATCTTCAACATGGCCACGCAAAATGGTGCCATACATATTTTTCTTTTTGAAAACCGGAAAATTGGAGTTTTGCTCCACTATAACTGAGAGAACCACACCCGTCCCTAGGTTAGGCACCGAGAGACATTAAGGGAATGGAGACACGGGAGGTGTCTACAAATTATTGTCACAAGTGGGCCTAGAACCTGGGACCTTGAGGAGAGGACACCTTCAAGCCCAAACCTTCGACCATTGCACCACCCCTTGGGGACTTAAGATAGTGTCATATTTGGAATACTATCTTGGATTAGGATCCGAATTTGTGGACCGAAATACCCGATTTAGGCTTACTTTCTAGGGTCGGATCCTAATTTTTGGGATCAAATACCCGTTTTAAATTGGGTCCAAATTATCCACTTGGAGCTTTGATGCCATATTAGATAATATGTGGTTCTCCCTCAAAACCAATTGGTAATAAAAAGATTAACTCATCATATCTCTTATAAAGATGTTTAAAACTTCTCATCTTGTCGAGGTTCCACCTCAAAACCAATTGATAGTAAGGGGACTAATTGATATCTCTTATAAAGATGTTGAAGACTCCTCATCTTTCCAATGTGGGACAAGATGAAAATCATTAGTATGATAAAGGGTCGCTTATGAAAGATTAGAGATAAATTGTTGAGTCAAAAAGCTCATGACAAAACGTCCATCTCATTTTAAACTACGCATTATATTATAACCAACACTTGGAGAAACTTTTTGTACGTTGGCTCTATCTTTTTTTGAAATGTGTGCGTTGGCTCTATCAAGTCAATCATGTCCTATACCCTTATGATCTTATGCTCTATCAGTCAATCATGTCCTCTACACCCTTATGATTTTATCCTTCCGCCACCAGCCATAAATAACAAATAGCAAAATTCATGGATCTGGCTGGACTTTTGATCTCTTGAACATTTAAGGAGTGTGGAGTACGTTCCTGAAACATCAAAAAAAGAAAAAAGAGTGTGGCGTATAAGGTACTATGGTCAACTTACCAAAAGCCTCAGAATACTTTGGATCAGCAGGTGATTTAGAATCTGTGATTAAAAAAAGAAAGAAAATAAGCAACTTCATGTGTATCATTCCTATTAGATTCAATTGAAAAACAATCAGTTTTTAGATTTAGAATAAGTTTTATAATAGTTGCAAACCAAAAGAAATTCCCGAAGTTCTGATTCTGAAAAGAAGTTGATTACCTGATTGATGAATCAGACTTGGACGTCTATGTTGTGCCAATGCAAACATAGCTGCATCTTCAACCTGGAAAATGCAAAAATGAAGAATGTTGAGAAAAAGATTAACATAAGGGCATATCAATAACAGCAAGACAGATACAGCAGAACGATTCAAGCTACAAAGAGCAGTCATTCAAATCTAAAATCAAGGGGCGCTTATATTAGAGGGAATACAACTCTGATTTACACGTGGGAGGATTATTATAGCTATGATAGAAAGAACAAAGTTTTACACAAAGACACGCGAAAGGACAAAAAAAGAAGGGGGCAGATCAGTAGAGAAGAAGTAAACAATAATGAAGTTTGAAAAAAATAAAACCTTTAGAGATGTTAATTCTCTCAATCCCATTTCAACTGAAAGCATACTCTCAATATTTCCTTCACCAGAGAGATCATTTAAATCCTGGATGAGCTTACTCCTATCTTGATCATTTCGACCTGAAACATGGATGGCAAACATTTATTTCATTTTATTCATCAGAAGTACTGAGAAGTGGATAAAAGTAAATGAATGATATTAAACAACTCGAGCCAAGTGTTGAATCAACCTTCAGGCTCTTCCTTAGCCTTTTGTCCAGCAGAAATAACAACTTCGAATGGTAAAGGAGCTAAAGAAGACCAATACTCATGTTTTGAGATTGCTATATCCGCACATATGCCTAGAAATTAGCAAATCAGTGAACCGAGGGGAGAAAATCTACAAACATGCAGAAGTCAAAGTTTTGCAGCATTTACAAGTGGTCCAAATGTAAAATTATTACAAACCTTACAAAATATAAATGAACATAAAAGTGGAAAAATGCCAAGGAAGATACAAAACAGCAGCACTCAAAATTTCTTGGGGAAAGAAACAAGTGATCGAATGTCCCTACAAACGTAGCTACAAAGATGATTAACAATCCAAGATCAAGTTCAGATTACAAGGGAACTTCTCCTTTTTCTTCTTTATTGGACAACTAAAAGAGACTTCTTCTTTTTCTTCTTAAACAAACAATAACAACCTAACGGGCAGGGGGAAGAGAGAACTTCCCCACAAAAGTACTAATCAGAAAAGAGCCTTCCAGGAAAGATCGTGGCTTTTTTTCTGAAATTGCAAAGATCTTAGGAAAACCAGCAGCCAGTGCTTAATTACCCCATCCAAACATCTGGGTGACTGGCCAAACAAAAGTCCTATTTTCATTTCTCACCGTTATCAGAGACAACCTTTCAGAAGTAGCTTAATACTCCACCAAGTTCTTTTGAATTCCCAATTTGCTTGTCTTTGTGAACTTCATAATATACAGTGTTTTAGTTTTACCAACCATAAACCCAGGCCAATAAAAAAAAGAACAGCTTTAGGAAATGGAAACCTCAAAACTAAAGTATGCTATGTGCCATTTATAAACTCGAAAATGTTCTTTACCATATTGAACAGCAAAGCCCCAATAGCGAGCAAGCCAACACCTCTTCAAAACAACCTCCTCCTGGGGAAAGAAGGAAAATATGATTGAAAGAGAACTTTACAGCTGAACTTAGATATTGGTTCTATAGCTAACACTAACCATCTCTTCTTGTGTCAAAATCATTCTCTGTGTCATTACACGAAGAGCCTTTGCTTCAGATTCTGCTTCACGGAGTTGTTCTGTAGCTGCTGATGATTCATCTCTTAAGTTCTGATAAAAATAATTACAACATCAGATAACTGAAACCAAAAAAAAAAATAAATGTTACATAAATAGAGAGAGAGAGAGAGGGTGTGTGTGTGTGTGAGATTTTCACCTCAATTTCTGAGCGAAGGGCAGCAATTTCTTCGTTTCTACTATCTTTGGTTGGTATTTTAGCCTTGAGTTCAGCCTGTACAAAGAATAATAGACAGAATTGGAAAAAGGAAAAAGATTTTTTTTAAAAAAAGATAAAGCCGATGAGATAAAAGGTGCTCATTCTAAAGCTAAATCAAATGTAAACTCAATAATGCAAAGGCCTACAAAATACAAATGACTCAATCCCTTAAAACCTATTCTACATGATTTTTTAAGTTATGATCTCAACAAACCTCTCTTTGTTTCAGGATTGCTTCTTTCCTGCAAATAAATAATGTGAAACAATAAGACCTGGAAAAAATCATAAAGAAATGACAAGTCCAACAGGATGCAAACATACCTGCTTAATAATTTAGCTTCCAAGGATACACCCTCTCCAAGAGTAGCAACCTATGAAATTGTTAATAAAAAAACAATATATATTGGTCAGTAAATTGTTCAAGGGATGTGAAAAGCTTGCAAGAAATACAAAGTTTTAATTTAATTCAATGAACTGGCTAGCTACACGAGTTAAACAATAACTACCTGACCAACACCTCACGATACATGCAGTCACACATAATACTCGTCTTACTTTCTCAACCAGATAGTGTACTAAATAATATAATGGAAGAGAAGACACTCTGACTATCAAAATAACAGCCATCTTTCTCTATTGAAGCACTGTGAATGTGATTTACTTAATTTTACTTTGCAATCAACCTACCAAAATTTACAAAATCAACAGGTTAATTAATACCTGTTTCTCTAGCATTCTAGCTCTAGCCTCCGCCTCTTCCCGTTTTTCTTCTGCTTCACGAAGCTGTCCAACAAAATCGAGCATAAATTTCAATTGAACGTGGTATTGGGGGAATTGATATTCATATTCATAAACTTTCTTGGAATGGTGAGCAGACCTTTTCAAGTATATTCTCGTTCTCTTCTTGTAGCATATCAAGCTGCAAAAAGACCAAAGTAAGGTTCAGTGCATTCAACTCAAGAATTATGGCGTGATCCCATAGAACAAAGACCGGAAATTGATTACTATAACTAATGAAGGGCAATATTCTAGTACAAGAGGCAAAAATTGTTCTCTACAATTTATAATATCATACCTCGTCACGTAGTGCAGAAGCTTCCCGCTGATCTCCTGCATCTTTGGAGTTAACCTGTCCAATATCTGATGGAAACCTAACAAAAAATTTAGAAATTGAGAAATGGGGAAATAATAAAGCTCAATTCCCCCATTTGTCGTAAGCCCCAACATTCACATGTATTTCCAAAAACAAGGTGTTCCATGTTATAATAACCTTCTATCTCCAATCCTAGAAGGAGGTTCAATAGGAGGTATGACCACTGGAGTTCTGACTGAAGGTTTACTCGGTGGAACGATCTGGTTCGAGCGCACGGACATCGAAGATCTACCCGTTGATGTGGATCGAACTTGAGGAACATGCTCTACGAAATTCCGACCTAACTAATCAAAACACCAGAAATTCCAATCGCCTTCTCGTTAGACAGTGTACCACAAGCTAATGCTAAAAAATTTCAAGCACCAGATTGATCACAATCTCTACTGAATCCTAGAACAATCGATAACAAGCCAAGCTAGCTAGTCCACAGATCTTAAAATCAATGATAATAAGAAGGTTTAGAGACTAGAAAAGCTCAATTTAACTAACAATCCACAAGAACACAGATAAAACATCATGATAATTGATGTCAACCAGTCACCTAATCAAATCAAAAGTGGTAAGGATACCGGAAATTACCGCGGGGGACGGAGATCTGTTAATCCTGGGACCGGAAATCGTATGAAACGAATTGGAATTGTTACTGTTCACAGCACTCGGATAAGACGAGTGAGTAGGAGGAGTCGGAGTCGGAGTCGGGGCACGGAATCGGAAGTTGAGATCGTCGTCTTCATCGTCGTCGTCGTCGTCGGTGTTCTGCCTGGCCATGACCTGAGCCAATCGCTGAGCAGCTTTCTTGGCGGCGACATTCTGAGCGCGCTTGATGGTTGAATTCGAAGCCAATCGAGACTGAGGATGCGCCGGCGACATCACCGGAGAAGACGATCCAGTGCTGCTCGAGCCGCCGCTCCACTGCCTGGCGTAGACTGGACTTGCAGGTCTCCTCCGATCCATTTCCGTTGAGATAATTACGCGAATTTGATTGTGCCGCCGTCCCAAAATTAGCAGAGATTTTCTCGGTGCTGGATTTTCTCGAGAAAATAACCAAAGAGAAGAGAATCGGGGTTGACAAATACGATCGTGCAAGAAAAAACAGAACAATGTCGTTTGATTCGGATGTGCGATTTCCTTGAACGTGGCGTATAATCATGAAACTTCTTTAACAATTTGTCTAAAATATCATATAATTAAGTATTCACCATATTAATTCTCAAAAAAAAAAAAAAAACACCTGTATTATGCTCTTTTTTTCAAGAAAACAAAATTGTATTATGCTTTCATTTTTTTTTTTCTTTTTTGGAAAATAGTAATATGCTATTTTATACATAAAAATTATAATTGGGAAATATCAAATGTAATATAAGTTTCTTCAAAAAATAATTGTCATATCCAAGTTATAAAATTTTCCAACTAATTGAAATTTGACGCAGTCGTGTTTAGGAATAAATTCTAATGCACTTTTCTTGAAAAAGAAAAGAAGAAGTAAAAAAGTTTATAATGGTTCTTCAAAAACAAAAAAAAAAAAGTTTATAATGGTTTCTCAACAAAAAAAGGTTTATAATTGACCTCGGGTAATTAATGAAAGCTAAAGCAGCTTGCCATACTTTGTCCTTCCAATTTATCAATTAAACAAATCAATTTGAATTAAATAATTACTTATCAATCAAATTGAATAAGTTGTTTTTGTGCAGTGTTTAATTAAAGAAAAATCGTATATCATACATAAAATATATTTTTATAATGAAAATTATGAATTTGAATTTACTCCGTTAAACTACAAATTAAAAGTAAAATTGTCCAAATAGAAGAATGAGAGAAATTTTTACTCGACAGTGATTTTTCTTTCCTTTACTTAATAACGTTGCATTGGAGAGATTCTTTTTTCTTTTTTTTTTGAAAAAAGTGTGCTTCTTCAAAAAATTATAAAGATGAAAAATGACAAAATTGTTGAGATTGTGAATGAGCTTCAACTTTGTGAGGCTCAATTTATTAAAAAATGAAAGAGGAAAGGTAGGAGGGTTGAGGTTTTTGAATATTAAGAATGAAGTTCATTGGGTCTCAAATACTGTTTTGTAGAAGATGATCAAGTAAGAAAAAATAATAAACAAGGGGATTAGAAGATCTCTTGGGACCCTCGGGAGAATAAGACTTTTTGCCCTCGTTGAAGTGTTGAGCCCCTATTGGGGCCTTCTTAGGGTTTGGGTGTGGTTTGGGAGACATTACCTCTTCTGTTGGAGAGCCATTGGTGATACCCGTTTTAGGGTTTTGTGTTTTTTTTTTCTCTTGGGTGTTGAAGCATTCAATGAAGAAATTAGTGGAGAAAGGTTATTCTTACGAGGGAATTTACAAGTTTTACTCGTCGGAAAGATCTAGCTCGACGTTTGTTAAGGGACGACAAACAACCACAAACCTCCACATTGATATGATATTGTCCACTTTGGGAATCACCCCTCATGGC
>JBBMKA010092674.1:0-12972 GCA_037833695.1 Sechiopsis laciniata
AATGTTTTACCTATGAGGATGTTTAGCTTTCATGTTTGAATTTAAATATGTCTTTTACTTCCATGCATGCTGAGTAAAGACCGGTTTAGGACCACTTTTTGGGTTGGGTCCTTACAATTCACTTCGGCAAAAGATTTGAAGTACCAAAGTTAAAGGGAGCAAAAGAGCTTAAAGTGAAAAGTTAAATCCAGTTGACTAGGGAAGGCTAGAAGAACCAAAGAATTGAAAGTCTAAGCCAAAAGGAGTTTTCGCGAACGAATGGCTAAAACGAATTATAAAATGTAGTTTTCTGAAAACCTAAATTTTCGCCCAACATTGTCCAGTTATAGAAGAACTTTGACTTAGAAATATATTTTGATTCTCAGAATGATGTGTTTATTAGCTTTAGCAAAATTGAGAAACAATGTTCGCCAAGCGAAGGAAACATAGAAGAAAGCAAATTCCCTCCATTAGAAATTGAGCTATTACTCGAGACGAGCGATAGTGTAAGTTTGGGGGTGTGATAATTCTCAAAAATTGAGAATTGAAGTAGATAAAAAGAATATATTTTTATAAGAATTTTCTACAATTAAATAATTTAATATTGAATTTTGCCCCATCATACCAAATATCATGCTTAAGCGAAATATTCTTTAGTTTTCTGATTGGGATGCATTTTAGAGGTTCGCTATAGCGAAACATGCATGAATATGTGAAAATTTATAAGTGCTAAAGAGAATTGATACTTGTTAGTTTGTCTACAGCATTCCTAATAAGCAGAGCAAAATTCACACAAGAAGGGAGCTCGAGCAAGCGAAAGCCATTCCAGTGAACGTGTCTTGAAAATATTCCACACCGCAGCATAATACGAAGAATTGCCAAATCTATCGCATAGGCAAAATTGATTCCAGCGAAAGTGCATGCTCGAGAAGTTAGTGAAATCAAGGATGCTCTGACACAGCCGACAATACGAATCGTGGAGCAAGAATGTCAGAAGTAGATCAGGTTTTAGACAATGTCAGGATCGTAGAGTAGAACCTTGTTGCTTTGAGCTGAAAATAGCCGCCCTTCTCCTTCATTTAAACTGTCACCCATTTTGGGGGGTCCTCGCCCACTAGGGTCGTCCGCCGTAGCTTTCAATTTTTTTATCAAATTTCCTTAGTTTTAGCTGGAGCTTAATTGTTTTTCCCATTTTCAATTGTTTAATAGTTTAGCTTTAGCATAGTCGTAGTTAGCCAGAGTTGCAAAGATTTTGCCGGAGCCAAGTTAGAGTTGCTGTCTTTACGATTCCAACCAGGCTCCTTCTTATTTCTCCTTTTATTGCTTTTGTTTATTTTCGCCTTAGCATTATTCTGTAGCAAACATTATTATTTGATGTTTTCAATGAAGATGAACTTTTGTTTTTACATCGCATTGAATTTATTGTCGTTATGAGTAGCTAAGTTTGCCATTGGAAGAAATAAGGCAAGTAGGAGAAGTTTGCCTTAGCGAAGCTGTAGCAAGATGTCAAACTATTATGCATGTTGCATTAACTCAAAATACATTCTGTCAGATCCACTGTATGTATGCCTTTATTTCGCTTCAAGAGAATAGAAGTAGACCAATTTGCATGTATAACACTAGGACTGTTAAGCTTTGATTGCTAATGAAGAACACTTAGAGATAAGGTTCGCCTAGTGCTGTTTGCGTGATTTTAGCGTTGTTTGAGTTCGAAAGAACCTAACTAGGAGCTCGAGAGAGCCAATTTCTAGCACTTGAGAAGTCAAAGAGAAGCCATCAGTAGTTCATTTCTTAGTCTAACATCGTTTTGCCTAAGCGAAACTCTCTGAAAAATCTTATTCTCCTTCTGATGCATTTTACCCTAGTTTTAGTTGCATTACGTTTATTTTGCCTAGTTTAGCTCATTTCAACAATTTTCTCCTCATTACCTTGACTCTTTAACCTTCCCTTAAACATGACATTAATCACTAATCCCTGTGGAGATGACTTTTACTTACGTTAAAACTTGCTACAATAGGACTGTGTATACTTGCACATTCTTTAGGAAACCACACACATACACTTTCGCTTAAATAGAAGTAGGGATTTCACTTTGGCAAAATCTTGAATCGTACACGTCATCATTCTTCTCTAATTATAATTTCTTATATTGTGTGCTAGATAATTCCGCAAACAGTCGCTCCCATGTTAAACTCTCAAAATCATAGGCGATCATTATGAAGATACAAAATAAATCAAATGTTGCCTTAACTCATTTTAATTTCAAACTCGATTCCTCAAGCTCCTCTTGTTCTGTATTGTGTTCACTATTCAGCACTGCAGTGACAACCTTAAAACCTAAAGATGCATTTGATCCCAATCGGGTGAAGTGCGTAGTTAACAATCGTGGATATGTGTAACGGCCCAGGTTTTCATTCCGGTTCCCTAGGTATGTTTCTCAGTTGTTTCGTTGGGCCGTTAAGGTAGTTTTGGCCTTCAAGGGCATTTTGGTAATTTTACCTCTAGGGTTAGTTTGGTAATTTATCGAGCTTCAAGGTCGTTTCTTCATTTGTCACTCAGTTGGGCTGTTTTGTGATTTACAGGAACTCGGAGTTAGTTTTGCATCACGGAGGAAAAGGGGCTTGTTTTGTGAAAAATGGGTTTAAATTTTAAAAGAATTAATTAAAAGCAAAAGGGAAAAGTTAGGGGTTTTGTGTTAATCAATCAAAAAGAGATAGAGCCTCAAAATCCCTCCCTCTCAATCGACCTCTCCTTCTCCTCCATCATTAATTAAAAATTCCTCACTGCCGAGCCCTAGCCACCAAGCGTCATCACTGATCGTCATCACCTCCCCGAGTAGGCCATGCACGCACGCCCAGCCCTTCACCGATCATGGTCTGGATCCACCCGCATGGCTCCGTCCACGAGTAGCTCATCTTCATCGAGCTGCCTGATCGCACGCCCGCGATCTGGTGTCTACAACCCTACAGCGATCGCTTAGCTGCTCGCCCTAGCTGTGCCGATCGCCCACACACAGTCACATGCCCTCGCCTTGCAGCTGCTCGATGCTGCAGTACAACCTCACTGCCATCCCGTCTCTGCACGTAGACATGCACCAGGCCGCCCGCACGCCCGCAGCATAGACTCACCAATATTGTTTGCCCAGCCACACACGCCTAGCCTCGCTGCTGCGCAGCCTGCCCCACACGCTCGCCCGTGTCAGCGCAGCTGTGCTCTTGCCCTTGTTGAGCCTGTCAATCGGTTGGGTAACCTCTGATCCTTTGCATTCTTGGTTGTTTAGTAGGCTGTTTAGATGTCATTTAATTATTATTATTGCTGCTAGGTTGTGTTTGTATGTGTTGGGGTCTGCAGCTCAAGGAGCCTTTATTGACTATTCTGTTTATTCAGAGGATTTCTTGTCGGGGTTGTGTGGACCCTACGGTTACCATTGATGGTTTCCTTGTTGTTTGTTACTGCTTAATGAACTTATTAGTGGATAGGCTCTTGCTTGTTTGTTACTGCTTAATGAACATGCTAGTAGATAGGCTCTTGTTTACTGGCTTCTGTTGTACGAGCATGTGTTAGTGGATAGGCTTGCTGTGACTTATCTGATAGGACTTGGCAAGTAGATCGGTGTACTTATATTGTACTATTTCTATTTACAGTGACTGTTATGATTTATGTGACTGTTGGTATTCTTATTGACTTATTGTGCAATGTTGTTGTTAGAACTCTGTTAGCTCTAGGGTGCAATCTTCTTAGCTAGCTCCTGTTAGGTTGTTATCATCTAGAGACTGAGAGTGGACCAACATATGTGTCCCTACCATCGGGTTAGTGAAAACAAAATTTTCATCCCCAGCAGCTGGGCGTGGAGTAGCTACCACTCTGGCAGAAGCATAGTCTGTGGCCTGCTAGAGTGGGGTACTTTCCTTGGTGAAAGCCTACCTTGGGACAACCTTAGGTTCAGGCGTTGGTGTGAACAGGCTGCCACAATACGGTGCCGAGGGCCTCCCACCTACTGTAGATCAGTGGACACCCTTCCGAGTCTTAGGCATGCATTCTTCGACCGACATAGTTTGTGTAGGCCTACATTTATCAAGTTTGCAGCAGCATGCGGTGTGCTCGTATCCGCATTAGATGCTAGGAAGAGAGCTCTATCGGGCTAGTGTGTCAGTACACCCTTCCGTTCAGTTTAGAGCCAGACACTTGGGTACTCTTCCAAGTGTGGTCAGCATAGAGAGCTGATCACTTTAGCTGAGAGTTCGAGACTCTCGATGGGTCTTTTGTTCAGCATGTAGTTGGGAAAAGAGTTCTTGATAGGAGAATTTATGTTATGGATATTTTTTAAATAAATCTCTGGCCAGAGGCTTTAACTTGTTTTGGATAATTTTTATGGTTGAACTATTTACCCTTTTTGAAATGTTTAAGTTCTTTCCATATTTTACATCTATCTGAATGATTTTAAATTCATGCATGTTGAGTAAGAACTGCCATTAGGACCGTTTTAGAGTCGAGTTCTTACAGTTGGTGTCAGAGCTCAGAGTCTTAGATTCTGTAGACTGACCTACTGAGTTAGGTCGTTGTCCCCATGATCATCAGCACTCCAACAGCCGTCAGGTATGTCGAAAGTTAATTGTTTTAAGGGTTTTGTTTATAGTACTTGCATCTAGCATACATGTCTTAACTTGTTGGTAGTGTTGGTCCGAGCATAGACTAACTTAGTGTATTTGGGTGTAGATCGTGAGAGATGTAGATTACAAGTAGTGGAGCTGGGACCTCAGGCACTGCCAACCGAGGAGTTAGAGTCGAGCTAGTGATTGAGGAAACCACGTCTCGAGTTAATCAGACCGTCAGGCCACCTTTGGCCCCAACTGTTAGATTGCAGAGAAGAGGAGTAAAGACTATCCTGCCTCCGAGTGCTACTCCTAGAGTGGAATTTACTGCAGCCATGAGAGACATGGTTAGGGATATGTTTGCCAAGTAGAGAGCAGAGACTCAGGCATAGTTTGCAGCATAACAAGTAAAGACTCGGGCCAAGATGGCTGAGTTTCCTCAGATGTTCCAGCAGACACCACCAGCGGTTCTTGTAGCGCTGCCTGGTGGCGCGGTATTTCCTCCAGTAGGACAGAGAGTGCCTCCAGCTCCTCCAGTTCAGCAGGAGCCTGTTGTGGACCCAGATATTCCTGAGGGTGCCACCGAGGGTAACAAGTGGCTCGAAGACTTCATGAAATAGAAGCCCAAAGAGTTTGATGCATCTGAAAATCCACTGGTTGCAGCGAAGTAGCTAGCTCACCTGGAGTATAGTTTCTTAGTTATGGGTTACCCACATGTGCAGAGGCCAAGGTGTGCATCACACATGTTGACAGAGACAGCCATTTGGTGGTGGCAGTCCACTGATGAGGCCAGACCTGTAGGGTCCTCACCAGTCACTTGGGAGTTCTTCAAGACCGAGTTCAGGACTCAGTACATTAGTGAAGAAGCCCATCAAGAGATGGTAGAGGCTTTTGTAAATCTAAAACAGGGTGATGACACCATTGTCGGGTATGATAAGAGATTTTCAGAACACGGCTTTACTTCAGAGCTGATTGCTACGGAGGAGTTAAAAATTAAGAAGTTCATTGGTGGACTTAGAATGGAGGTTCCTCAGGATGTTCGAGCACTCGCTCTAGAGACCTATGCTAGGACCGTGGCTTTGGCCAAGACTTACAATAGAAGTACCCAATTGTGAAAGCCCCTATTGTAGCAATTCAGAGTGTGGCAACCAGTTCAGGGCGAAAAAGAAAGTTTGAGCCTTCTAGGACTTCCTAGCAGGGAGGTCAGCAGCAGCGCCGTCAGGGCCAGCACCAGGGCAGCGATTAGAGACGACAGTAGAGTCGTCAGTAGGGCGCAGTTAGATAGCCACCTCAGTTCAAAACTTGTGGCAGAGCTCATTATGGTCTGTGTGGAGCATCTCCCAAAGCCTGTTACAAGTGTGGTAAGGAGGGGCACATTGCCAGAGTGTGCCCACAGGTTGGAACAAATACTAGACCAACTCAGCAGCAGGCCACATATTTGCCACGACTCGGTAGGAGGCCGAGCAGACCGATGCAACTATCACAGGTACCTTGCTTATTTTGGGCCATTATGCTTTTGTTCTGTTTGATTCGGACTCGACCCACTCGTTTATCTCTGCATCGTTTGTTAGACAAGCTTGTTTGGAATGCGAACCTTTAGGGTTTGAGTTATATGTGGCAACTCCTTTAGAAGTTAGTATGCTTGCTAGTGAGAAAGTTAGAGACGGCCAGATTTTGGTATCCAGAGAGCTTTTAGTAGCTACCCTCATAGTCATGCCTATGAGCAGTTTTGATGTGATTCTTCGTATGGAGTGGTTGGCGGAGAACCACGCATTGATTGATTGTGGCTAGAAAATAAGTTGTGTTTAGGCCACCCAAGAAGCAGAGTTTCAAGTTTCGCGGTCCTCAGAGCGAAGTGTGTCCGTCGTTGATTTTTGCAATGAAAGCTCGTCGTTTGTTAGCTCGAGGAACTTGGGGTTATTTGGCAAAGATGACTGGGGAAGGACGTCCTTCGTTGACTGTTGATCAAGTAACGATGGTTTAGGAGTTTGCAGATGTGTTTCTTGAGGAGTTACTAGGTTTACCCCCGCAGAGAGAGGTTGATTTCACTATTGAGCTCGAGCTGGGGACTCTCCCCATCTCAAAGGTGTCGTACCATATGGTGCCAACAGAATTGAAAGAGTTGAAGGTGCAGCTACATGAGATGTTAGACAGAGGATTCATCCATCCGAGTGTGTCTCCGTGGGGAGCACTAGTTTTTTTTTGTAAAGAAGAAGGATGGTTCGATGCGCCTTTGCATAGACTATAGGGAGCTAAACAAAGTTACAGTGAAGAACAAGTACCTGTTGCCTCACATTGACGATTTGTTTGATCAGCTTCGGGGAGCTTCTGTGTTCTCCAAGATAAATTTGAGGTCTGGTTATCATCAGTTGAGGATCAGGGAGGCAGACATTCCCAAGAAGCAGAGTTTCAAGTTTCGCGGTCCTCAGAGCGAAGTGTGTCCGTCGTTGATTTTTGCAATGAAAGCTCGTCGTTTGTTAGCTCGAGGAACTTGGGGTTATTTGGCAAAGATGACTGGGGAAGGACGTCCTTCGTTGACTGTTGATCAAGTAACGATGGTTTAGGAGTTTGCAGATGTGTTTCTTGAGGAGTTACTAGGTTTACCCCCGCAGAGAGAGGTTGATTTCACTATTGAGCTCGAGCTGGGGACTCTCCCCATCTCAAAGGTGTCGTACCATATGGTGCCAACAGAATTGAAAGAGTTGAAGGTGCAGCTACATGAGATGTTAGACAGAGGATTCATCCATCCGAGTGTGTCTCCGTGGGGAGCACTAGTTTTTTTTTGTAAAGAAGAAGGATGGTTCGATGCGCCTTTGCATAGACTATAGGGAGCTAAACAAAGTTACAGTGAAGAACAAGTACCTGTTGCCTCACATTGACGATTTGTTTGATCAGCTTCGGGGAGCTTCTGTGTTCTCCAAGATAAATTTGAGGTCTGGTTATCATCAGTTGAGGATCAGGGAGGCAGACATTCCCAAGACAGCTTTCAAGTCGAGGTATGACCATTAAGAGTTTGTGGCTATGTTCTTTAGGCTAACCAATGCTCTAGTAGCATTTATGCACATGATAGATAGGGTGTTCAAGGCATTCTTGGACAGCTTCATCATCGTGTTCATAGATGAAATTTTGATTTATTCTAAGACGAAGGAAGATCATACTTCACACCTGAGACAAGTGTTGACAACGTTGAGAAAGAATCGGCTGTAAGCCAAATTCTCCAAGTGTGACTTCTGGTTAGAGGAATTGGCCTTCCTTGGTCACTTGATTTCTAGAGATGGTATTGCAGTGAACCCCACTAAGATTGATGTTATGAGTTCTTGATCTAGGCCGACTACCATCACCGAGAAACGTAGCTTTCTGGGTTTGGCAGGCTATTACCGACGATTCATCAAGGACTTTTCCGCTAAAGCAGCACCCCTTACTCGGTTGACGAGGAAGGGTGTTGAGTTTATTTGGGATGCCAGTTGCGAAGAGAATTTTACTTTATTGAAGCATAGTTTGACGTCTGCACCAGTGTTGTCAGTTCTGGGGGGGAACAGGTGGTTTTGTAGTATACAGTGATGCTTCTAAGTTTAGCTTAGGTTGTGTTCTTATGCAGCTCGGGAAGGTGATTGCGTATGCTTCTCGTCAGTTGAAGCCCTACGAGCAGAACTATCTGACTCATGATATAGAGTTGGCAGGGGTTGTCTTTACACTGAAAATTTGGAGGCATTATCTGTACGGTGAAAAGATTCAGATGTTCATGGACCACTAGAGTCTCAAGTACTTCTTCACTCAGAAGGAGTTAAACATGAGGCAGAGGGGGTGGCTTGAGTTGTTAAAAGATTATGGCTGTGAGGTCCTATACCACCTAGGTAAGGCCAATGTTGTTGCTGATGCCTTGAGTAGGAAGACGTCGCATTCTGTAGCTTTGTTGAGTTCCCAACTTTCATTGCAGAGCGAACCGATATAGCAGTGTTGTTGGGAGAGGTTACCGCCAGAGTAGCCCAGTTGACTGTTCAGCCTTCGATCAAGCAGAGGATTATTGATGGCCAGCTGAGTGATCCTTAGTTGAGCAGATTGATGGCCAGGGTTCAGGCAGATGGAGATTTTGATTTTGTTGTAGCACCAGATGGTGGTTTGAGATTCAGAGGATGCCTTTCTGTGCCAGCAGACACCAGATTGAGAGCTGAGTTGCTTACCGAGGCTCGTAGTTCCCCATTTACTTAGCACCAAGGAGGTACCAAGATGTATCAGGATCTTAAGCAGACCTTCAGGTGGAGCAACTTGAAGAGAGAAATTACAAAGTTTGTTAGCCGGTGTCTCACTTATCAGCAAGTGAAGGCTCCTAGACAGAAACCCGCAGGTTTGTTGCAGCCACTTAGTGTGCCTCAGTGGAAGTGGGAGGAGATCTCCATGGACTACATTTTTGGGTTTCCATGGACACCGAGATGGTTTACTCAGATATGGGTTATTGTTGACCGGTTGACCAAGAGTTCGCACTTCATCCTCGGTAGGATCACTTATACCGTGGAGTAGTGGGCACAGTTCTTGGAGCAGATCGTTCGGTACCATGAGGTGCCAGTGAAGATTGTATCCGATCAATATTCTCGGTTCACTTTTCATTTCTAGAGGGCACTCTAGAAAGGTTTGGGCACTGAATGCAATTTTAGTATCGCGTTTCATCCTCAGACAGATGGCCAGACAGAGAGGGTGAACCAGATTTTAGAGGATATATTGCAAACCTGCGTGTTAGATTTTTTGGGCAGTTGGGACCAGTATCTGTACTTGATGGAGTTTGCTTACAATAACATTTATTAGGCAACGATTCAGATGGCTCCTTTTGAGGCCTTGTATGGTAAGTATTGCAGATCTCCAATGTTCTGGGAAGAGGTTGGTGACAAATAGGTTTTGGGTCCCGAGTTGTTATAGATGACTAATGACATAGTTCAAAAGATCAGGGCCCGTATGTTGACAGCGCAGAGTAGGTAGAAAAGCTATGCTGATGTTCGGCGTAGAGACCTAGAGTTTGAGGTAGGTCAGCATGTGTTTCTGAAAGTGGCACCGACGCGTGGTTTTTTAGATTTAGTAAGCATGGAAAGTTGAGTCCCAGGTTTGTGGGCCCCTTCGAGATCCTTGAGCGGATTGGTGAAGTTGTTTACTGTTTGGCTTTGCCCCTGTCCTTGGCAGCAGTGCACAGTGTATTCCACGTTTCGATGTTACGTCAGTATGTGGCAAACCCGACTCACATCGTTGATTTTGAGCCATTGGAGCTGAATAAATATTTGAGCTTCGAGGAGAAGCCTGTGCATATTCTAGCCCGGGAGCTCAAGACTTTGCGTAATTGTGAGATGTTAGAAAGTGGAGGAAGTAACTTGAGAGTTAGAAGATGAGATGAGGACGTATTACCCAGAGTTGTTTTGGTCCTAGGGACATTCGGGGACGAAAGTCATAAAAGAAGGGAGTATTGTAACGGCCCAAGTTTTCATTCCGGTTCCCTAGGTATGTTTTCCAATTATTTCGTATGGCCGTTAAGGCAGTTTTGGCCTTCATGGGTATTTTGGTAATTTTACCCCTAGGGTCAGTTTGGTAATTTATTGAGCTTCAGGGTCATTTCTGCATTTGTCCCTCAGTTGGGCTGTTTTGTGATTTGCAAGAACTCGGAATCGCGAAGAAAAATGGGCTTGTTTTGAGAAAAAAGAAAAAGGGAAAAGTTAGGGGTTTGTTGTTGATCGAAAAAAAAGAGACAGAGCCTCAAAATCCCTCCCTCTCAATCGATTTCTCCTTCTCCTTCATCGCCAATTGCAAATTCCTCACCGCCGAGCCTTAGCCACCAAGCCCCATCGCCGATCTCCTAGAGTAGGCCACGCACACACGCCCAGCCCTTCGCCGCCGCACGGCCCCATCTGCGAGCAGTGCCTCTTCACCGAGCTACCCGATTGCACCCCTGCGATCCTGTGTTTGTAGCCCTACAACGATTGCTTAGCCGCTCGCCCTCGCCGTACTGATAGCCCACTCCTGCTCATCCCCATGCCCTCACCTAGCAGCTGCTCAGTGCCGTAGTGCAACCTCGCCTGTGTTGTCTATCCACCGCAAGGCCCTAGCCGCACACGCCCAGCCTCGCTACTGCCCAGCCTGCCGCACACGCTCGCCTATGTCAGCACAGCCATGCCCTTGCCCTTGCCGAGCCTATCGATCGGTTGGATAACCTCTGATCCTTTGCGTTCTTGGTTGTTTAGTAGGCTATTTAGATGTCATTTAATTATTATTATTGCTGCTAGGTTGTGTTTGTACGTGTTGGTGTCTACAGCTCAAGGAGCCTATATTAACTTTTCTGTTTATTCAGGTAAGGATTTCTTGTCTGGGTTGTATGGACCCTACGCTTGCTATTGATGGTTTCCTGGTTGTTTGTTACTGCTTAATGAACATGTTAGTGGATAGGCTCTTGCTTGTTTGTTACTGCTTAATGAACATGCTAGTGGATAGGCTCTTGTTTACTGGTTTCTGTTGTACGAGCATGTGTTAGTGGATAGGCTTGTTGTGACTTATCTGATAGGACTTGGCATGTAGATCGTTGTACCCTATATTGTACTATTTCTATTTGCAGTGACTGTTATGATTTATGTGATTGTTGGTATTCTGATTGACTTATTGTGCAATGCTGTTGTTAGAACTATGTTAGCTCTATGGTGCAATCTTTTTTGCTAGCTCCTGTTAGGTTGTCATCATCTAGAGGCTGAGAGTGGACCAATGTACGTAACCCCACCGGTCGGGTTAGAGAGGACAGATTCCTCCCCCAGCAATCGGGCTTGGAGTAGCTACCACTCCGGCAGAAGCCTAGTCTGTGGCCTGCTAGAGCGAGGTCCTTTCCTTGGTGAAAGCCTACCTTGGGACGACCTTAGCTTCAGGCGTTGGTGTGAACAGGCTGCCACAGTAGGGTGCCGAGGGCCTCCTACCTGCTGTGGATCAGTGGACACCCTTCCGAGTCTTAGGCATGCGTACCTGAACTGGCATAGTTTGTGTAGGCCTACATTTATCTGGTTTTCAGTAGCATGCGATGTGCGCCTATCTGCATTAGATGCCGGAAGGAGAGCTCCCTTGGGCTAGTGCGTCAGTACACCCTTCCGTTTAGTTTAGAGCCATACACTTGGGTACTCTCCCAAGTGTCTAGGGTCAGCATAAAGAGCTGATCACCTTAGCCGAGAGTTAGAGACTCTCGAGGTCCAGAGTTATGTTGATAACTCATTCTGAGATCCTAGCTAGATCCCTTAACCGAGAGTTAGAGACTCTCGAGGTTTGAGAATAATGTGGTTGGACTTGTAATGAGATTGCTTGCTTGGTTGTTTGGCTTGCTTGTATGCTAGGATGCTAGATGATGTGACTCGCGTACTGTACCCCGGCTAGAGATTCTTACTAAGTGCCTTTGTACTCACCCTTATTTCTATGGTTTTCCACCAGGTAACTTGGGACAGCACCGGGACAGCTAGAGGAGGAGCTGATGGATCATGGGTGTCCGCCGGCAATTTTACTCTGTTGTTTTATTTGGGTCTTTTGTTCAGCATGTAGTTGGGAACGGAGTTCCTGATAGGAGAATTTATGTTATGGATGTTTTTTAAATAATTCTCTGGCCAGAAGCTTTAACTTGTTTTGGATAATGTTTATGGTTGTACTGTTTACCCTTTTTTAAATGTTTAAGTTCTTTCCATATTTTACATCTATCTGAATGGTTTTAAACTCATGCATGCTGAGTAAAAACTGCCATTAGGACCATTTTAGAGTCGGGTTCTTACAATATGCTATTTATTTTTCAAAAGGATTAATTCCTTTCAACAAGTAAGATTTTGTTAGAACACCAATAATCCTAACAATGCACAATAGAACCAACACAAAATAGAACACACAAGAACGCTATATTGAGATAATAAAAGATAAGGTTACAATACCATAGCCATTAGAGAGGGCTAGACTCTCCCAATCTTGTTGAACAAAACAACAATACCCAAAATATACTTGCCCTTCCAAGACACAACTCCCCTATTTAAACAAAACATTAATGGCTAATTACTACTATACCCTTACTAATATAATACTAATATCCCAAACATTTAGGGGTCTCACAGATTTCTTCTACCAACTTGCATTATTTGATCGTCCCTCTTCGAGAAAAAGTCGTGGCTTCCATTATCGATTGCTTCCAGCGGATGGGAAATTTAATGAGATACATCATTGATGCAGGTCAGGAAAGGTTAGCCTTCAATATCCTTATTTGCTTCATCTTGGAATCCAGGTATTAATGGAAGAGAAATATTTACATAATGCCTGAGCATGATGTATAAAATAATGTCCACCTATGTGGCCCAATATGGGCCACAATCTATTTTTGTTTATTTTATTTTTTTATCTTTTGAATTTAAAATCAAAT
>JBBMKA010092695.1:0-12969 GCA_037833695.1 Sechiopsis laciniata
ATATATTCAAGTAGAATGGGTGGGTGGGATGACTTGTTTTTTTATATTCAGTTTTTGTACTATTTTTAAAGATAGTTTTGGTATCATACTTTTAATTAATGATGGTATTTTTACCCATCTTCAATTATTAACTTCTTAAAACATAGAGAAATACTGCAACAAATGAAAATGAAGATAAGGATTAGATTTTTTTTTTTTTTTTTTTTTGGAGATAATAACAGAAAGATTTAATAATCCAATAAAAAAAACTATAAGACAAACCAATATGAATGATGAATTAAAAAAATACGACAAACAATAAAAAAAAAAAAATCAAATTTGATAGAATATCTACTAATTTAATTTAAAACGACTTACTTGCACTTAATTTCAAATGTCACTATCATCATCTTTACCTTTATACATCTTCTAGCCGTCTTTTCTAAAATTACAAATGCACCTAATTGCTACAAAAAAAAATTAATAAAATAAAATAAAGATTAAATTAAGTTATCAAACAAAAAATATAAGGTACTCATGAAAGACAACTCAAATTTGGAAGAAAAATGTGGTGGAAAATTGTGTGTAATCATGAGAGGAAACTTAAATTTGGTAAGAAAATGGAAAAGGATAGCACTTTATATATAGTTCTAGAAGATAGAAGTTACAAACCTTTGAACTTTATATTAAAGGTAATAATGATAAGTGTATAAGTTATGAAAATTAAGACAATAGAAGTTGTAATCTTTGAATTTTCTCTATTAAATGTAATAATGATGAGTATCGGTTAAGATGATAGAAGTTATAAACTTTTGACTTTTCTCTATTAAATGTAATAATAATGAATTTATAGGTTATTAAAATTAAGATATTAGAAATTATAAACCTTTGAATTTTCTCTATCAAATATAATAATGATAAGATTATAAGTTCTGAAAATTAAGATAATAGAGGGTAGAAAGCTTTGAATTAATTTCTCTATTAAATGTAATGATGATGAATTTATAAATTATGAAAATTATGATATAACTTTTTACATTCCAATCTCTACATCTATCTCATGCATTTATGATAATTATTATTACAAATATAAATGTGGGATTTTGAAAATGATTTAATGAATTAATGTGAGTTTATTTAGTATTTATTTTTTAAATTAAAAAGAATAAGTGATAAAACAATTATGTAAAATAATAACACTTATAGTCGAATGATTTCTTTAAAAATAAAAACAATTCTTTAAAAATAGCATTTAGAAAATAAAATAAGAAATAAAATCATTATTATTTTTTAAATAGCATTTAAAAAATAAAATAAGCGAAAAACAGTTAGTTAGTTAGTTAGTTTTTTTTTTTTTTTTTTTTTGAGATTACGTGAAAAATAGTAATATAATTTAAGAAATAGGTGAAGTAAAGTATAATTTTTTGTTTTTTTTGGTGTAATTTTGTGGAAAAGTTTTTTTTTTTTTTTTTTAATTAAAGAATAATAAAGTACTCATTAATTTGAAGCATTCTTCCACTAACTACATTAAAAGCATATATTTTCCTACGACATTTATTAATAATAAAGTACTCATTAAAAGAAATGGCATATGTGTAAATTTATAGTGTGGCTTAAGGGCAAAATCGTCTAAAAATGATTCTCTCCTTAAGCCACACTTTAAGGTAGTATGATGGATTGATAGATCTTAATGTAGAATGTCATTAATAATTAGTCCACACATCATTGATTGATGTTGAATAAAGTTTGTGGGCTAACACTATAAACATATCGACCAATAAAGAGAAAGAACCTGTCAAAGTAGAAAAAAAAGAGTTTCACTATGGAGTAACGAAGACCCTTTTGAAAGTAACGTTTATCAATTGCTATAGTAGAAATTCTTTTATTAATCCGCTCGTGTTCAGGCCACAATAATTGAAAATCACAAAAAAAGCAAAAACTTACATCACGAAATTCAACACCAAAAACTATAACAAAAGTAATAAAAATAAACGAAAGCATTGAAAATGGCCTTGAAAGTGTTGTCACTTTCAAAAGATTTTGAATTGTCCAAGGTTTGCTCATCTCTCGAACAATCCTCATAATAGTTATCATGGTAAGCGGCACCCCTAAGCACGTGCATCATTAGTGAACCTGTGACAAACTCTAAAACTTCCATAACAATGCTAGGAAGGTTTAAAATCCATCTCAACATTCCAAAAGCTCAACCTAACCCCAACAGTAGTTAGAGCATCATTTTGAAGCCCACCCCATGCTCCATAATAACAGCAAAAATCATGGTCATTCAATGGAATTGACCCTTTTTTTTTTTTAGTACAAGTTGGAGAATGGGGATTACAAATACCGATTACAGTGATCAAACCCGTGACCGTGGAATGAAAATGGATTAACACTAAACTAGATAACCAATCGCGCTACCGACCCATTCGGTATTGATCCTACTTTGTATGGGTTGTTAAAAACTTACTTACATGCGTCCAACCTTAAAATGAGCTACATTTTCCCTTTTTCTTTTTTCTTTAACAAATTGTCTTGACCAAATTCAAATTATATATACACCCTTACATATTTCTCTTCCATCATTTAGTCAAATCAATTTATATTTTTCAATCAAATATCACTTTTTAATGTTTTTTTTATATAGATATAAATTTAAAAATGAGATGTTTTATTTTCTACTATTTTTTCTCCCCTTTACTTAGATGACAATCTTTGATTTTACAATAACAAACTAAAATTTCTTTAAAAAAAAAATAAACTAAAATTTTACTATTTTTCGAATTTCTTAATTGAATAGTTAATTATTAGATAATATGGAGTTTCACCTCTAAATCAATTGACAATGAGAGAAATAACTCATATCTCTTATAAAGGTATTGAAGAATTCTCACATTTCCAATGTGGAACAATTGCCACAAGATGAGTATCTCTAACATTAATCATACTTTATTTTTTAATTAATTTGATACTTTATTTTCTAATTATAAACTAAGTGTACTATTTATAATAACTATAAATTTAATCCATAACAATTAAATAATTCATAATTAATATATAATTATATTATATTATTTTTGTAATTGCAAGGTCACCCCTTTTTGGGGGCTTGGCTTACTTTTTTATCGTGGCATTTTGAAAAGCTTGACATGGAACAATTGGAGGTTTTCTTTCTAATTTGTTGGAGAGTGTAGAGTGTAGAGTTTAAGAAATGAGATGTTGGCTAAACTACGAGGTGAAGATAGCCAAAATGCTAATTGGGATCATGTGTGCATGATTGGAATTATTGTAATAACTATATTAAGAATTATAAATCTGCAAGATGTAATTTGTGTGGGGGAGTTCCATCAATCCTGCTACCATGTCATTTATCGGTGGTGTGGAGACCCCCAACTGCCGAGAATGTAAAGACTAATACGGATGCAACAGTGAATATTCATGGAGGGAGAAGTGGTGTTGGAGGATTAGTACGAAACTCGGTTGGGGAAGCTATGTTCTCTTTTTGCAGGACTTTTTTGGCTTGATGGGTGTTAAAGTTGTTGAGCGTTGGCTGTTCGAGAGGGACTTGAAATGGCGACGGAGCTTAGGTTTCGGCGTGTGGAGGTGGAAACTGCAATCCAACAGTTGCCCTTTTGTTCCACTCTCGCTTTATCAATAAAACCGAGGTGGGGAAGATTGTGGAGGAGACCTTGTCTATTGCAGATATGATGTGCTTTGTCTCTTTCTCTTGGTGCAACAGACGAGCGAACAACTTGGCTCTCATTTCCTTGCATGAATGGCAGTTGTAGAAGGAGTGCAAGTTCAATGTATGTAGGATGTTCCTTACGAGATAAGATATAAATATTTGCATTATTTATACAGGTTTGAACGCCCTCTGTATGGGTGGTTTTGAGTCTAACACGTGAATATGGGTTGAGTTGGGTTGGAAGTAATTTTTGGACCAACCCAGAAATTCGGGTTGCCCACTTTTTCAACCCAACCCTATATTTTCGAGTTGAGTTGGGTTGGATTATTCGAGTTGTTATATTAAAATATTTAACGCAAAACAACAAAATGAAATACCAATACACAATACAACATAACCCAACTAAAATGTAAATACCTGACTTTTTAAAATACTCTAATGGGGTATTACGGGTGCATGCATTTAAAATCCATAAAATCGATTTAATAATCACATGCAATTTCCAACGAAAAACTCGTAAAAATCATGAAACATAGCTAATACTTAAAAAACATACAAAATAGGGTTCGAGATCCCGATAGTTCAAAACAAATATAGTTCAACAGAGTTTAAAACATGAAGTTCGACATAAAGTAAAAGTAATGCGGAATGATAATAACGACACTGTGCCCATGATCGATGCAGCTCCCAGCCTAGCCACATCGGAATGGATTAGTACCTGAAAATGTAAGGGGTGAGTATATCGAAATATACCCAGTAAGGAGCTCCACCATGGGGTTAAGCATGCAAATAGAAACAAGTTAGAAGATATGAAAACTAAAGCTAAGTGTCTCGCCCATGCGTGCTCGGCCCAGGCCGGTCACGAGCAACAATGTCAAACGACGGCGTGCAAGCCGTGAGCAAAGATATGGCTAAATGCCGAGAAACCATCTGACCACTGTCAGGGGAGGACCACAAGTGAGGGAAACACATAGGTTCCCCAAACCTCGGGTCTAGACACGTCCCATATCGTGTCCGCTAAGACATACAAAAATGTTTCAAGGTAGCCTGACCTATGTTAGAGACTCGCCAAACTACAACCGTGGAGACATACACAAGAGTCTCGGGGTAGCCTGACCTCTGTCAGGGACCCGCCACGCTTCTGCTGCACCACTCTAATAGCATATCAGGAGGGGTAAACACGAATGTCAAGAAAGTCACCCGACTCTATAGGGGAGGACCACGAGTGAGGAAACCACACAGGATCCCTAAATCTCAGGTCAGGCCACGTCCCATACTGTGTCTACTGAGACAGACATAAATGTCTCGGGGTAGTCTGACCATCTGTTAGGGACCCACCACGAATGAGGGAAACACGAAGAATCTTTAAACCTCGGGTCAAGACAACGACACACAAGTCATGTCAGCAAGGGCATACTCGAATGCCGATAAAATTACCTGACCCTGTCAGGGAGAGCCACGAGTGAGGGAAACTACAAGGTCCCTAAACCTCGGGCTAGGGGCGTCATCTGCTAACCCTAGCATGCGGGGACCGACCTACCTACAGACAACATCTTGTAATGCATGCAGGCTCACTGACAGGCATCTCTCCACGCCATCATCTATCCCAGTGGCCTTTCACCCATGGGTAAGCCAGCCCCTACTGGGGTGGGTACCACAATGGACGGATCAAACAGTAGGTGAAGGAGTCAAGCGAGTCCTGATTGGCTCCCCTTTCACGCTACTACAACGGATAAACTAGTGGACCATGCATAGAGCATATAGGGTTCTACGAGTACAACAAAGAGATATAGCTAGCACTAAAGTCACACGAGATCTAGCCTAGCCTAGGCGAGTGCAACCTACAAAGTGTGCTCAACAACCAAGAAACTCGTTGTTCCGCACACAAAGTGACACGTGGATGAGATCCGACCCCTTGGTCGGATGTACGAGTCAATTCATAGGTTAGTGCAGCTCAATCACGTGTCTCAAAGCAAAGAGGACTCATATCCTCGCTCGATTCCTAGGAGGCACTAGCTATTCACATCAACAACACGATATTGATCACACAACACAAGTTCTAACATGGGTGAGCTAGCTGCTCCTTTAAATGGTTAACGCGATAAACCGAGCCTAGCTATTCTAACGCCGAACAAAAATAATCCAAACTAGGTATCACGGTAACCGATCATTACGAACAAACCTCTAGCCAATAAAATAGAGAAACCGAGTATATAATCATTGCAGCACGTATATAGTCAAACATAGATGGAACCCATCAACAACGAAACGTGCATAAACCAAGGCAGTCTAATCAATCGAAAGTTTAAACAGATAAATAGTTCATCACGTATACGAACAAAAGGTACAATTTGGGGAATGATGATGCAATCACATGGGCACAACAAACAGAGACTTTACAATTTACGAACTACACCACAATTCCATGCTATCACGAGTAATAATTGGTTCAAACAATGAGTCACAACACCAACACAAACAAGTGACAAGTCATCCAACATTCAATTCTCGTAAATCCTATCATGCCACTATTCACATGTTTTTAAGCCACAAACTCGGATCATAATGGAACTTTTTACCTTCCCAACGTTCTCGACCGAACTACCAAGCTAAACCACGAGTCAAACGACGAATCGAAACGATGAAACCCAAGAGCACCTAAACATAGAATCACGAGTAAAAGTCAACAAAATAGGCAAACGAGCATAACTAGTTGAAACAAAGCTCATCACGTGAACAAGGACGCGAAACAAAGCTGGCGGCCGCCGCAGTGGCCGGCGTACCGCCACGGAACTCAACAAAACTTACCTTTTTTTCTTCGTCTCAACACCCTGAGCACGGAACTGGTCTCGAAATCTAAAAAATGACCTCTCTAGCTCTGCAAAACTACGAAAGAAGAAACGGGTTTCAAAACCCGCTCACCCGAAAACTCCATGAAAACCAACAAATCTTACCTTGTTTCGAAGCTCTCGACGCCCTGAGCACGGAACTGGTCTCGGAATCGCAAACGGAGCTTTATAGCTCGGTGAAACTGAGAAATAAGAAATGGGTTTACAGTGGGTTTGAAAAGAGAGAGAGAGAGAGAGAAATGGTTAGGTGGCTGCTTTGGGATTCCAAAAGGAAGGGTATGAAAAAGCCATTACCATTTATGTCCATTTTCAAAAGCTCATAAAACACTAACTAAAAGTAACTTGAATATTTACCAAAACTATTTACTCTTACCATTTAAATTCCTCAATTAATCTCATATAAAATTAAGATTTATTTTAACTAAGACAACTCAAATGACCAATATTTATTTTTAGAAATTGGAAAATAAATCAAACTTGGGGATTTTTAAAAGAGTTTCAATTACGGAATTTAATTAACCCACTTTAGAATTTAATAGATATTAGGGGTGTTACATAAAATGTCGATAAGATCCAACACAACATAATAAATCATTTAATTCAATTTAATATAAAAAAATTGGATTCAAAGTAAAGTAGTCTACTCTAATGAAAATCAAAGTATCTTAATGAAAATAGAAAATAACAATAGTTAGACTATTGTTTCTTATAAAAAAAACCAATAGTCTAACTCCATAAGTTTCACCAAAATATTCAACCTTCTCGTTTCCAGTATCTACAATAGCCAAAAACAAAAATGATTGCAATTAGAGGAATATTGAAAGTTCAAATAATTCATATTATTCAAAATTCATAAAAGAAAACAAATAAGAAAATCTAACCAAGAAACTGTTCAACCCACTTTCTTGCTTGAATCTCTAATTTAGAATAACAGAAGTTGATTCAATATCTGAAAAAACAAACAAAACACAATGAAAGAAAAAAAAAAATTACTTGATAATAAATGAAATCTATAATAAGTAGAAAAGTAATTTGATTACCTGACTCAATCTTATCACAAATATCTAATCTTCAAGTTGTGGAAGAAGATCTAATAATTTTGCACTACCTCGAAGCCATTTTTGCACACATATCAAAGCTTCCACTGTTTTAAGTGTTAAAGAACTTCTAAAAGAATCAAGAATCCTACCTCCCATACTAAATGCAGATTCAGATGCTACGGTAGACACTGAAACGGCCAAAACATCTCGGGCAATGATAGGTAAAATAGGGTATTTCTGACTATTCAATTTCCACAAAGACAAAATATTTAAACCATCACTAATTTCTTCATTAGGGTCAGATAAATAGGGATCCAAATCATTGTTCACTTCCAATATTTTTTTCTCTTATCTCCTTTTTTTAATACCTTAAATACATGGGAGTTTCCTCATCTTCTCCATCACTATTATCTGTACTAGTAATAGTGCTTGAGTGTTGAGATTGAGAATCACAACTACTACTAGTACATTTACCTTTACTAGCTTGAGCACTAATGTCTTTTGATTTGTAAAACTCATACATGTGAAACAAATATGACTTAACATCATCAATCATCATTTTAACCACATCATCCTCATAAACTGTAACGCCCCGCATTTTCAAATAAACTCTATAGGTGCAATTATCCTCTTTCCTGGGGTTTTTAGTTAAAGTTCTGGTTTATTTCGACTTTAGGGGTATTTTGGTAATTTTACCCTTAAAGACTCCCTTTTGTAATTATTAATTGATGTTGGGTATTTTGGTAAATTGCAGGAAGTTGGGGCATTGTGGAATTAATTTGGTTGGATTTGCTAAAGAAAATAATTAAAATAAATAGGTTTGTAATTTGTTTGTTTGTTTTTTTTTTTTTTTTTTTAAAGAAAAGAAAAGAGAGAGAGAAAAAAAAAAGGATTTTCATTTAAGTTAAGTAAAATGAAGGGTTGGTTTGGATTTTAAGAAAAGAAAAAAGAAAGAAAGAAAAGCTCATTTTTAAGCTAATTAGAAATAAAGGGAAAAGAAAAGGAAAAGGGGAGTTGATGCGATTATTAATCGTTCTGATATAACTACGTAATGAATGAATTTTAGGCTTAACTTATTGCTAAGTGTGGCTTCAGAATCGCTACACGCAAGCATACGCGGTCGGATTCCAGCAAGTAATAAGTAATTTATCGATCTCCACAGGAATTGAGGTCTAGAATTATTTTTACTAATTTAAGAGTTGTGCAAGTAAATAAAAGGCATGAAATTGATGGTTAATTTGGATTTGGATTTTTCTAAGACTTTAAGTATGCAATAAACAAATGAGCATAGGTGAAAATTGCAGATATAGAAGATGTTGAATATGCAATAATGGTAATTAGATTTCACACTTCCCTGTCTTAATAAGTGTTTTATGCACTTAATGATTTATGACTAACACGACTTCCGAAACAATTATTCATACTAACTCTGGGCGACGAGTGCGATAGTAAGGTTATTCCTAACTCCTCAAATTATGCAAGAGTTCTAACGATGAACCTATCGTAAAATAATGGACCTACCTCCAGTTCCCTCTTGTGAGTTTACTGAAGGTTAGCATACGTGGGTAGCTAATCGACGTATACTTAAAAGTAAAATTTCAACAGTATAAACGCTAAGAACCTACAATGTCAACATGCATTCTACATAAGAATTATCACCATAGCTCCTACCTAATGAGACATGGAAAAGAACAACAAATAATAAGGAAAATTTAGATATCTCATTACTAAAAGTTGTAACAGTTCTATAATCTACTTCTAACTAATAAAGCATTAAAAATAACATATAGGAATTGGCGCGGTTGTGAAGTATGCAGACTTCTTGTCATCGGCTCCTACGAACACCACCAATTTTGGTTCACGCAGATTGACTTTTGGCCAACCTACGAATTTTGGCCACCCTCACCAGCTCCCCAATTGCATCTTCTTTCTTGATATATATAGAGTTGATTTGCTTGGCTAGAAAGTTTGGGTGAGGTGGAATATCATCATCAATACAAGTTTCCTTGATTTCTATTGGAATTTCTTAATTTACGCCAAATTGATTGCTTGATTGATTTTCTGTTCTTTCTTTATTGGCGTGGTTCCTCGAACACGACTGTCTTGTGACTGTATCGTGTTGCATTTGTGTTTCGCTGTTCGCGTAGATTCATTCTACAGTGCCTGAGTTCTGCATTTCTTGCATTGTATCGCATTTAGCACAGTTATTCATTCTTTTTACTCTAAAATGCGATGTTGAGCCTTTGCCAAGCTAAATCATGAATGCATGTGATTTCTAACAGTTTTATTCGCATTGAGTCTTTTATAGCTCGATTATTTCCCTTGAGCCTTTGAAAAATGCGTAATAAACTAGCCTAATTTATGCTCTATTTGAGAGCTATCAGGAGCCTAAGACAAATCTCTAACCCTAAGTTTTTCTCCTTCTCCTCTAACCTTTGCCGCCGCTGACCACCGTGCCTTCAGCTGAAACGCTGCAGTTTGTCAGCTTGTCGTCGCAGAACTACTACAACGCAGCAGACCCAGTCGCGCAGTCCCTGCTCGCTCAGCCACCGCACGCGCATGCTCAGCTGTCACCACCTACGCTTCTAATCTGCAGCCGCACGCACCTATTCGCCCCAACTCAAAACTATCGTGCCTTTGTTCAGCTGAGCACAACAGCTTATTCGAAGACCCGTGCGCTATAGTCTGTGCATGCCCCTGTCGTGCTTCCCAGCCTATGCGTGGTTCTGCCCTGCCGAGCCAGCCATTGTGCAGTGGCTTCCTCGCCACTTGTTAATTTTGGGTCAGCAATGTTGTTCGGGTTCTAGGTAAGGTGATTTTTTTCTCTTTTCATTGTTAATTACTAGTTATTTTGGGGTTCAATGTAGTTATTGGGTTGTTCTTGAAGCGTTGTTCTTCTTGGTTTCAAAGTGTGTGGTTGAAGTATCCGTTGGGTTTTCATGCCTTACCAGTTTTGGACAGCCGTGTTGATTTCAAGTTTTGGGTAAGTTGTATTTTGAACCTTGTTTAGTTTTAGTGTTGGGATGATTAAATGATGGTTTGTCAAGCCAAGGTTAGGAGTTGATTCTCAATGTATTGTGTTGTTTAGGTTGTTGCTTGTCGCTACTGTTTTTTGTGAAATCAAAATGGTGCATTTTGTAATCTTGAATTTTAGGTAAGGACTTTTCGCTAAGGTTTATGAACCTTGCACTCTGTTGAAATATGGCGTACTAGTTCGTATATATTGTGAACTATTGTAGTGGATTCGGATATGTTACTGATATGTATAAGTTTGTTACTTGTTTATTATGTGTGCCTTGTACAACGGGATTATGGGGCCCTGAGGTTTTTTTTTTTTTAATTTTTATTTTGTATGCTATTTATAATTGTATTTCTTATAATCATGCTAGGATTATAGGGTCTTAGCATGTTGTTATTCTTGTTGTTGGTTCTGTGGTTCTCTTGGTGTGTATAGTTTGTGATGACATATATTAATGAATAGCGAGTCTTGGTCATGTGATGAGTAGTTACCTGTTAGGATGATTTTTATTGCTTTTGAGCATGTTTTGGTGATATGTTATGACTGAGTTGAATGATAAGTATAGTTAGTTTAGTTCTCATCATTTAGAGGTTGTACAGGACACAACGTATTGTTGTCCTCATGGGTCGGGATCGTTGAAGAGTTTAATCTCCACCCCCGATAGCTGGGGATGTGATGTAACATGTCGCCTCCGACAATGCCTAGTTTGTAACCCTTATAGGCGAGCACTGATCATAGTGTAATATGCCTGCTATGGAGGGTCTTAGCTTAGGGCAATAGGTGTGAACATGCTGACTTGGATCGCTGGTGAGGGCCTCCAGGACCGTGACTCAATGGACACCTCTTCCTTGATTGAGTTAGGCATGTGGACCTGGACCAGATCAGTCTGTGTAGGCCTACACCTGACTGGTTTGCAGCAGCATGCAGTGTATGCATACATGCACCGAGTGTCAGGTAGATGGCTCACCTAGACCGGTGTCGTCAGTACACCAATTGTGATAAGATATGTTGAGTTGAGCTATAATAATTAAGATATGTTGAGTTGATTTATAGTAATTGAGATATGTTAAGTTGAGTTTTAAATATGTATGTGCTAGCATGTTAGATTCTAACCTTGTGCATTATACTCGTGTTGGAGAGTTCTAATTGAGTATTTTTTTATACTCATGTTTACTGTGGTTTTCCACTAGGTAAATAGAGACACCACCGAAACGGTTAGTTGCTTCCTTAGTCTGATTAGTCGATATGACAGTTGTTATTTCTATTGTTTCATTGTTGTCATGTTTAGAGTTGAACTCCTATTATTTCTGTTTGAAACATGTTGTTAACTGATAGCTTTCAAATAGAACATATTTTAAGCTGTCTTAGTTAGCATTATTCTGGAATTAAAGGGGGAAAGTAAGCATTAATAGAAGAAATACGATGAAATAACTCAGAAAGTCAGCATGCATTCATAATTGAGCATCGACAGCATAGTTTCATGTTTTTAGCATAAATCTTGAGTAAACTGTGCCTAATCAATGCTAATGGCAGGACTTATTAACTATACCGCGGAAAGGACAATCAGTGCGAGCGATGATTAGTAGTGCAAAAAGGTGCGAATTCAAAATAAAAACACCTTCAGGAAAGATACGCCAACAAGGAAATAATCAAGAATCAATCAAGTAATCAAGACGGAGTCAATCAAATAAATTTCGACGAAAATCGAGAAATGCTGCATTAATGAAGATTTCACAGCTCATCTCGACTTGGGGGCCAAGTAATTCAATCCTATAAATACTGAGACATGGAGCCGAGGAAGTTGAGCTGGTCGGTTGGCCATGAAGTCTATCGCGGAGAGAAGCAATTGGTGGTGTCGTAGGAGCCGATAACAAAGGGACTGCACACTTTCGAATGTACCAATTCAATTTTTATTGTTTTATTAGGAGTAGTCTATAGATTTGAACATTTCTTAGTTGCAATAAAATCATCTGGTTTACCATTTATTTGATGTTTATCTCTATAGTTACGCTGTAGGAGTTTATGTTTACTATTCATAAATAAAAGTGTGCGAGGAGCATAGGTCATTGAATTTTACATTGCTGCATGTTAATCTTTATATATATGCGTCGCTTAGCTACCCAAGCATATACCTTGTGGTGAGATCGGAAGAAGGAACTGCATGTTGACCCAGTATGCTACATTAGGTTGTGTGAACGTCTGTTCACTACTTAGAGTGTTAAGAATAACCTCACTAATGCTTGCGTTACCCAGTTGCCAAGTATGAAGTTCATAGCGGAAGCTAGTTCTGCCATAGATCATTAAGTGCGGGAGTACTTATTTGTTAGGGAAGTAATACTCTCGTTGACTAGTCCGCGCGCTTAGAATGCTCTAGGATTGTTAGTTTAGCATTACTCATTG
>JBBMKA010092706.1:0-12963 GCA_037833695.1 Sechiopsis laciniata
GAAGAAGTACTTGAGACTCTAGTGGTCCGTGAACATCTGAATCTTTTCACCATATAGGTAATGCCTCCAAATTTTCATTGTAAAGACAACCGCTGCCAACTCCATCTCATGAGTCGGGTAGTTCTACTCGTAGTGCTTCAACTGACGAGAAGCATACGCAATCACCTTCCCGTTGTGCATCAGAACACATCCTAAGCCAAACTTAGAAGCATCAATATGTACTACAAAACTACTTGTTCCCTCGAGAACTAACAACACTAGTGTAGACGTTAAACTGTGCTTCAACAAAGCAAAACTCTCTTCGCAACTGGCATCCCAAACAAACTCAACACATTTTCTCGTCAACCCAGAAAAAGGGTGCTCTTTAGCGGAAAAGTCCTTGGCGAATCGTTGGTAATAGCCTGCCAAATCCAGAAAGTTACGTATCTCGATGACGGTAGTTAGCCTAGACCAAGAACTCATAGCATCAATCTTAGCAAGGTCCACTGCAATACCATCTCTAGAACCACGTGACCAAGGAAGGCAGCTTTCTCTAACCAGAAGTCACACTTGGAGAATTTGGCATACAACTGATTCTCTCTCAACGCTGTCAACACTTGTCTCATATGCGAAGCATGATCCTCCTTAGTCTTAGAATAAATCAAAATGTCGTCTATGAACACGATGACGAAGCTGTCCAAGAATGCCTTGAACACCTAATCTTTCATGTCCATAAATGCTGTTGGAGCATTGGTCAGCTTGAAAGACATGACCATATACTCGTAATGACCATACCTCGACCTGAACGCCGTCTTGGGAATGTCTGCATCCCTGATCCTCAACTGATGGTAACCAGACCTCAAATCTATTTTGGAGAACACAGAAGCTCCCTGAAGCTAATCAAACAAATTGTCAATATGAGGCAACGGGTACTTGTTCTTCACTGTAACCTTATTTAGCTCCCTGTAGTCTATGCAAAGGCACATCGAATCATTTTTCTTCTTTACAAATAAAATAGGTGCTCCCCACGGGGACACACTCGGACGGATGAAACCTCTGTCCAACATCTCCTGCAACTGCACTTTCTACTCTTTGAGTTCTGCTGGCGCCATGCGGTACAAAGCTTTCGAGATAGGGAGAGTCTCCGACTCGACCTCAATTGTGAAGTCTACACCTCTCGGTGGAGACAAACCCGGTAACTCCTCAGGAAACACATCTGCAAACTCCTGAACCACTGGTACTTGATCAATAGTCAGCGAAGGGCGACCTTCCCTAGACAACTTTACCAAATAACCCCAAGCTCCTCGAGTTAACAAACGACGGGCTTTTAATGCAAAAATCAACGGCGAACATACTTTTCTCTAGACACCGCGAAACTTGAAACCCTATTTCTTGGGCGGCCTGAACACAGCTTCTTTCTGGTGGCAATCAATCAACGTGTGGTTCTTCGCTAACCAGTCCATCCAAGAATCACATCAAACTCGCTCATAGGAAGCACTATGAGGATAGTTGCTAACAGCTCTTTGGATACCAGGATCCAGCCGTCTCTAACTTTCTCACTAGCAAGCATGCTAACTCGCGAAGGAGTTGCAACACACAACTCGAACCCTAAAGGTTTAACTTCCAAACAAGCTTGTCTAACAAACGATGGAGAGATAAACGAATGGGTCGAGCCCGAATCAAACAACATAATGCATAGTGGTCTAGGACAAGTAAGGTACCTGTGACAGTTGCGTCGATCCTTTCGACCTCCTATCGAGTAGTGGTAAACACTCGGCCTTGCTGTTGAGTCGGTCCAGCATCGGTTCCAACCTACAGGCACACTCTGGCAATATGCCCCTCCTTTCCACACTTGTAACATGCTCTAGGAGACGCTTCACACAGATTATAATGAGCTCTGCCACAAGTTTGGCACGGAGGCGGCTGCCTCACTGTACCCTACTGACGACCCTGATAACGCTTCTGATCTCTACCCTAGAACTGGCCCTGACGGCGCTGCTAGTTGCCACACTCTGAGTTACCACAACAAGGGCTTTCACAATCGGATACTTTCTGTTGTAAATCTTGGCCAAAGCCATAGTCCTAGTGTAAGTCTCTGAAGCGAGTGCTCGAACCTTCTGAGCAACCTTCATTCTGAGTCCTCTAATGAACTTCTTGATTTTTAGTTCCTCTGTAGCAATTAGTTCTGGAGCAAAATATCTATGCTCTGAGAACCTCTTCTCATAACCAACAATATTGTCATCTCCCTGTTTCAAATTGGAAAAAGCCTCAACCATCTCTTGTTGGGTTTCCACACTAATGTATTGAGCCCTAAACTCGATCCTGAAGAACTCTCAAGTGGCTGGTGGAGACCCTTCAGGTCTGGCCCCATCAGTGGACTGCCACCACCAAATGGCTGTTTCTGTCAATATGTGTGCTACACACCTCAGCCTCTGCACATCCAGGCATCCCATAACTTGGAAGATATACTCTAGATGGGCTAGACAGCTTGCTGCTTCCTTGAGCCCCTTGCCACCCTCGGTGGCACCCTCAAGAACATCTAGCTCAACAACGGGCTCTTGCTTAGTTGACTGAGTGGAAGGCACTCTCTGGCCTACTGGAGGAACTACTGCGCCACTAGGCGGCGCTACATGAATCGCTGGCGATGCCTGCTGGAACATCTGTGCAAACTAGGCCATCTGTGCCTGGGTCTCTGCCTGCTGTGCTGCCAAAAGGGCCTGAGTCTCTGCTCTCTGTTCAGCAAACATACCCGTAACCATTTCACGCATGGCTACTGCAAACTCTGCTCTAGGAGCGGAACTTTGAGGCAAAACAGTCTCTATTCCTCCCCTTGGCAAGACAACAGTCGGGGCCAAAGGGGACCTGACGGTCGGAACAGCTCTAGAAGTGGTATCCTCCACATCCGGCTCGGTGCCACCACCCCTGTTGGCGGCAGCTAATGTCCTAGCTCCACTATGTATAATCGGCATCTCTCGCAATCTACACCCAAACAACACTGAGTGAGTCCATGCTCGGACCAACACTACCTACAATAGGTTAAGACATGTATGCTAAATGCAAGTACTGTAATAAAACCCTTAAACAATTAACTTTTGACATACCTGACGACTGTTGGAGTGCTGATGTTCATGGGACCTAACTCAGTAGGCCAGTCTATAGAATCTATGACTCTGAGCTCTAATACCAACTGTAAGAACCCGACTCTAAAATAGTCCTAAACCCGATTCTTACTCAACATGCATGAATTTAAACCATTCAAATCAACCTCAAAATAGTTAAAGAAAGCTAAACATTTATAAAGAAAGTGGCAAGCCTCTGGCTAGAGTTTATTAAAACGGTTCTAAAACGAAATCCTTAAAAAAAGCTAACGTGCTGAAATCATAAAATAAATTAAGGCGACAATGCAGCGGGCTCCCATGATCATCCAGCTCCTCCTCTAGCCGTTCCGGCACTGTCCCAAGTTACCTGGTGGAAAAACCACAGAAATAAGGGTGAGTATAAAGGCACTCAGTAAGAATCCCTAGCCGGGGTACAGTATGCAAGTCACATCATCTAGCATCATAGCTTACAAGCAAGCAAAATAAACAAGCAGGCAATCCCATAACATGTCCAGCAACAATATTCTCAAACCTTGAGAGTCTCTAACTCTCGGCTAAGGGATCCAGCTAGGATCTCAGAATGAGCTATCAACATAACTCTAAAATCTCGAGAGTCTCTAACTCTTGGCTAAGGTGATCACCTCACTATGCTAATCCTGTACACTTGAGAGAGTACCCAAGTGTCGGCTCTACACAGAACGGAAAGGTATACTGATACACTAGCCTGAGGGAGCTCTCCTCCCAGCATCTAATGCACATACGCGCACACCGCATGCTGCTGCAAACCAGATAAATGTAGGCGTACACAAACTATGCCGGTCTAGGTACGCATGCCTAAGACTCGGAACGGTGTCCACTGATCCACAGCAGACCGGAGGCCCTCGACACCATACTGTGGTAGCCTGAATCACACCAACGCTTGAAGCTAAAGTTGTCCCAAGGCAGGCTTTCACCAAGGAAAGGACCCTGCTCTAGCAGGACACAGACTAGGCTTATGCCCGGGTGGTAGCTAATCCACGTCCGGCTGCTAGGGGTGAGGAATTTGTCCTCACAAAACCTGATTGGTGGGGACCGTACGTTGGTCAACTCTCAGCCTCTGGATGATGACAACCTAACAGAAGTTAGCTAAGAAAAAGGCACCCTAGAACTAGTAGAGTTCTAATAGTGGCATTACACATAAGTAAAACAGAATACCAACAGTCACATATAACATATCAGCCACTACAATCGAAATAGAATAATACAGGATACATCAATCTACATGTCAGGTCCTATCAGACAAGTCACAGCAGTCCTATCCACTAGCATATGCTCATACAACAGAAAACTAACAAGCAATAACCTATCCACTAACAGGAAAATCATAAAGCGGTAACAGCAGTCAAGAACCTATCCACTACATATGCTCATAAAACGGTAACACACAACCAGGATGCAATCAATGTCGAGCGTAGGGTCCATATAACCTTGACAAGAATCCTTACCTGAATAACAGAACAGACAAACAATTGGTGTGCTCCTTGAGCCGCAAAACCAAACACGATTAAGAACCTAGACAACAACAATAATAATTAATAAACAACGAACAACATTTAACTTGACTATCCAATTAAATGAGTAAGAAACCACAGGGACGAGCCTTACCCAAAACTGAAACCCGGAGGCTCGGCAAGCAAGGCTGCGGCGAAGGCACGGCACAGCGGCATAGACACGGGGCTGGCTCGACAGGCGTGTGCAGCACCGCAGGCTACATGGTTGTGCGGCAAGAAGTGCCTGGCTGTGGCACGGGCTGGGCGAGGCGCAAGGGCTCTTTCGTGTGCAGAGCGGCACTGCTGAGGCGAGGATGCTCTGAGGCTAGGCTTCGTGCGTGTGTGGGCTGGCGATAGCAGGCAAGGATATGCGGCTGCAACGAGTGAGGGATAGATGAGGGGCTTGTGACACGGTGCGAGCAGGGCGTGCTGGCTGGGTGCGGCTGCCATCGCCAAGGGCTAGACGCGGGCTGGCTTGGCGTTAGGGCATGCGTGCGTGGCCTTGGCGAAGAGCTTGATCGGCGATGGGATGGTGATCTCGGTGGAGGGGCTTGCGACGACCAGGAAGGAGAGAAGAGAATGAGATCGATGGAAGAGGGGTCTTTAGATGTTTGATCGTTCAAACTCCCAAAACTAAATCTTTCTTTATAATTAAAACAAAACTCCCCTTTTTATCTAAAACAGCCCAAATCCTCCAAACTGCAAAACTAACCCTGATGCCCTACAAAACATAAAAACAACCTTAGTTTCAGCAAAATGCAAGCACGATCCTGAAACTCCAATAAATTATCGAACTAACCTTAGGGATAAATGACCAAAATACCCTTGAAGGCTATAACTGCCCTAAAAACCCAATGGAACAACCGAAACAATTAAGAAATATACCTGGGGAACCGGGATGAAAACTTGGGCCGTTACAATATCTTTAAAAACCAGAGTCATTTGAGAGATTCGGAAGCTTACAATGGAAAAAAAGTCGGAGCACCAAAAGAGATTTAAAGCTTACACCAGAAACGTTTATATCTTCAGAAACGTGGCTCTAATGTTGGTCCCTTTCAAAGTCTCGAGAATTAGAGCCTAACGAAATGCATGCATTTCTCTTGCGGCCGAATTTTTCAACATGGGGCTATCATCATTCGCAAATACATGGGTAGATGGTTTTCGCAGGGGTTGTTGAAGGAGAGAGAAGAATCTAAATGAACTTTTCATCTTCTTCAAAAACGGATATTTAAGGCACTCATAAAATTGAAGCTTAGGTACTATTCCCAACCATTTTTTAATTTATATTTAACCAAACTTACAATAATCACACCGACCGACGAGAGTATGTACGACTTATGGGAATGGGATGTATAGCTATATTTGTGAACGTTAAGAACAAAATTTATAAATTACGTATAAATTTTTAAAATTTTCAAAATCCATGGTATCCTGGGATTTTATAATTATTGATTTAATTATGTTTGACTAACGTTTTTAGAATTAGTTAGGTTGTTTTAGATTTTTCTAAATTCAAAAAGGTAGTTACAAGTAATTTATTTAAAATAGATTAAAAAGAAACTCTATGAAATATAGGAGGGGTACAATTGTAAACCACTTTTCATATTAAAAATTAATTAAAATTTGAAAATAAAAAAAGACATAAATTTAAAGTCTAAAGATCTTTAGCCACGTCCCTAATTAGTTTCTAAATTCTAGCCATTTCCCTAGTTGTCCCTATCAGAAATTCCAGCAGCCCAACTATTTCATTTAAATATCTAAAACCCAAAGATAAATTAAATGAATAAAAGGCCCAATAACAACACACAGCCCACTACCTCAACAACTGGATTGCAAATGGGTCAATGACGGGTTGGCGGGTCGCGGGTCTGTAGTAGAAAACACGCAAAAATGCATGGGTTAACGGGTTTTGCAGCCGATTTGGGTGGAGATGTGACACCTCCGGCGTCGATTGGTCGGATTTAGAATGAAATTGACACCTCCGGCGTGGATCGATCAAAATCGGAACGAGTAAGCGACTAATCGATGGGTTGCAAGCGTGGGTTTGGCCGATTTCGCGCAAACGTAGTTGCACTACTCAGGTACCCCTCGGGAAGAAGTTTGGTACAACCACATCTCAATTCCGACGTTGTTAGAGATGAAATGACAGCGAAAATCAAAGTTTGATCATAAAGATGTGGTTGGCTATGATGCGCTCGTGAAAGAGAAGAAGCCTCTGTTTTTTTTTTTTTTTTGAATCCTTTTCAATTGCTTACCCAAAAGTAACGTGAAGAAACTCAAAAGTTATTAAATAAAAATAACTTATTTCACCTATTTAAACAAAACAAGGTAAATGCCATTTCAATGCATTAACTAAAACCACAAAATTAAACTAAAAGAAGAAAACCCAATGATTTGGTGGTTTTAAAAACTAAAGGGCTCATTTATTAATTACAAAAAAAAACTACCCCAATTAATTTTCTCATAAATTAGTTTCTACAAATTAAATTGTGGAAATGACAAATTGATTTTTCAAAAGAAAATCTCTCTTCGTAACACTTTTATATTAATTTATAATTAAATTTAGAAATTAATTTTGGTGAGTTCAAATTATTGGGTGTATTGAGATTTTGGTGAGTGCTTGAGTGTGCTCTTTTGTAATCTCAAAATATTCTTGTCGTCTTCGTCCGTGGATATAGGCTTTGTCCGAACCATGTAAGATGTCTGTGTTATTGCCTTTTCTCTTTATTCCATTTACTTATATTGTTATTACCATAATTAGAATCTAGTTTATTTCCGCTGCATCGATATCAAGTGATATACGTTAAAGATCAAGTCATTCTTCAACATGAAGTTTACTAAACTTGATTCTTTTCACATTTAAGTTTCTCATTCACAACACATTTATCAATTTAAGCATTCTTAAGTCCACCTAACCTAATATAAAAGTTACAAATATGAGAGAGGAGAGGAGAAGAGTGGAGGAATTTTCAACCCCGTGTTTATTTTTAATACATCACAACCTCTTCCAACTTCTCTCAACTCCTCCTATCTCCTTCTCTACCCATTCCCAAAAATTGCATCAAAAATCTTATTTAATTATATCAAATTTTATCTAATTGTTAACTCTTTTTTATTTTTATTTTTCTAACTTTAACTTTTTTTTCTCTAAAAAATTTGAACCTTGCCGCTTAATTGAATTATTAATATAATTTCTAAATTGATTTAAATTTAGATATTAGATATTAGGAATTTAATTTTTAAAATATAGAAATTTAATTATAAATTCTGAAAGTAAAAGAAATATAAAAAAATATTTATGTAGTATTTATTGAATTGTTTTTATCCTCTATTCACTCAAAACTAATATAAAATTTAAAAAGTAAAAAAGAGTCATAGTTCACCGTCATTAGTCTATGATTAATATGCCATGAGTGAATCTACTTCTCCAATAGTTGTTGTACTAAAAAAAATATAAAATTTAAGAATAAATAATTTATAAAGATAACAATTTATATTTATGATTTATATTAAGTTGAATAATATTAACAATTTAAAAATTAAATTTTAAATTATAAATTTAAGTACACATATGTAAATTAAAAGAAATGAGAAAAAAATATTATTTCAATTTTGTTGTACTATATAAGTTTATTTAAATGAAAAAGTTTAATTTTGTAAATATATATAATCTAAATTTATGATTACCTCAATAATTATTAATGGTTAGAAATTGAATTGGAAATTAGACATTTAATTATAAAGAACAACATTAAGAGAAATATTAATAAAAAAAATAGTTTTTCAATTATTTTGTACTATCTTTGCTGTCATATTGATAAAAATTTATTTGAATGAGAAAATTTGAATTCATGAGAATGAATAATTTTAATCGATTGTTTTCATGTAAATAATTATCAAAATTTGAAAATTGGATTATTTAAAATTTAGTTATGATGATGAAAATTAAAAGAAGTAGATACAATTAAAATAAATACAATATATATATATATATATAATATCAAATTACAAACAACCATTTTACCCCACAAAAAATGAAATTTTTTTATTAATATTAAAAAATAATAACTTATAGAATTATATATATTTGACTATTTTTAATTACTAGACGATTTATCCATTAAACTATATAATATAAAATAAAATAGATTTTTTTTAAACATAAAATAAAATAGATTGAAATTATAAAAAAAAAAAAAACTCATTTCGAAAAAAAAAAGTTATAAAAAAAAACATATATATAATATATATTTATATATAAAAAAAAATATCACATCAACTCAATATCAATCTCTCATCTCGTAACACTAATTTCTAAACAAATATTTTTTCTTTTCAAATCACTCAACTTTCTCTTTCACTCTTCCGTCAATAAAGTTTATTAAACTTGATTTTTTTCACATTTAAGTTTCCCATTCACAACACATTTATCAATTTAAGGAATAAGCATGCTTAGAAGCCCATCAAACGTAATATGAAAGTTACAAATATGACGTCCCAGTCATTTACATTTATTCCAAACGTAATGCATGGTGAATATCCAACTTACATTCAATAACCTTTTGTTCAGTTTCGTTCTAGCGAATTTAGTTTAAATTACATTCAACTTACATTCAATCAGATATTTAGGAAATTTCATTGCTCCTTTGCATGTGCTTGGTTCACAAGATACAAGGTCTGGATAGCGCAGTTGAAAGCATATCCAACAAATTCTACTTCATCATACATTCTCAATCTATACCAAGTTAGCTAATATCCTTGCAGATGATTATCAGTTTGGGCCTTATTATGAACATCTTCTCTTGGATATGTTTGGCAAGTTTTGACATAAAAATGTTTCAAAATATGTATATGTTCTTCACAATGTAATTTGTGAGCCTCTTCGGTCTTCTTTTCCTTACATCATTCATTTGAATCAAATAAATCGATGGTTGAATTCCTATCAAACCGCATAAGTTATTTGTATACATTGAAAATTAAAGCTGGATTAAATTGCAAACGAGAGTAATAGCTAAACGGCATCAAGTGTATCCCCATGTTAAGGAGATCATAGGTTTGAATCCACTTCCCTTTGGTTGAAATTTTTATCCAACACCAAAATAGCTCGATAAGATATATAGCTATGTTAAGAAATTTACTCCCAATAACAAATTTTGGACATTGCATAATTATAATATATTTTTTTTGGAAAAATATTACATGTATAACATATTTTGGTTCGTTTTTTTTTTCAAATTTTCCAATTTTACCCTTTCCACATCAAGCACTAATTGAAGGATGTGAACGAACTGATTCAAAACTATCAACTAAAAAGTATTCCGAAATTGATTAAAGTATGAACATTTTGATAATTTTACAGGGACTGTCCCATTTTTCTGCTTCATACGTAATTATTATTATATAAAAAAGTGCTATATATAAGGTATGTTTTTTTTTTTTTTTGTTACACATATAAAATCCCCATTATGTTACCCATTAACATATGAATCTAAAATCTACAAACTTATTTTTAAAAAATGCAAAAAATCTAAGGCTCTAGTTGATAACTATTTTGTTTTTCATTTTTGGTTTATGAAATTTAAGTCTACCACAACTATCTTATTATATATATATATTTTTTTACTTGCATATCTACATCTTATTTATATTTTTAGAAATCAAACCAAAATTTGGAAAGAAAAAAAAAAAAAGCTTCCAAAGGTTTGCTTTTTTTTTTTTTTTTTTTTTTTTGAAATTTGATTAGCATTCACCTACTTTTTTAAAGAAAGATAGATACATTATATGAAAAATGGAATATATTGTAAGAAGTTTGAGCAAAAATAAGCTCAAATTTCAAAAACAAAAAAAGATTAATTTGTTTATAAATTAAGAGCTAAGTACTTTTATGCTCTGTTTTTTTTCTTCTGAAGTGCAGGTCTTCAGAGAGGGAGATGAAAGGTGGAGAAGATGATAACTGATTTTATTTTTTATTATTTTATGCTACCTCATTACTTTTTAACCATGGTTAAGGTTTTTTGTTAACTTAATGTCTATTTTTAAACTTTTTAGATAGTACAAGGACTAAAATTGGACAAATGAAAGTTGAAGGATCCAAATGGAACAACAATGATAGTTGAGAGACTAAAATTGAACTTTTGAAAGTTCAATAACCAAAATGGAACAAATATGATAGTTGAGGAACCAAAATGGTACTCCAACCTTGATTTTAAAATAGTATTTCACACGAAAATTGGGACATCAAATTTGTAACTTCTTTTATATTTTAGCTTCGAGGTGAAAATGTATCTTAAAAAAAAAAAAGAGCTTCCACGTGGAAATAGCATTTTTTTCGATTTTGGATTTTTGATTTTTTAAAAATATTTTAGGCTCGTTTGATAACCATTTTGTTTTTTGTTTTTGGTTTTTGAAATTTAAGCCTACAACAACTACTATACCATATGTTTTTTCTACATGGATATCTACATCTTACTTATATGTGTAGAAACCAAATCAACATTTTGAAACAAAAAAAAGTAGCTTCCAAAAATTTGTTTTCGTTTTTTAATTTTGGATAACCTTCTCATACTTTTTTAAAGGAAGTTAGATCAATTGTAGAAAAGATGAAGCACATTGTAGGAAATATGAGCAAAAATAAGCTTAAATTAAAAAAAAGTAAAACAAAAAACCAAATGGTTATCAAACAGGCCTTAGCCTATTTTTACTCAAATTTCCTACAATGTATCTATCTTTCTTGCAATGTATCCATCTTTCCTTAAGGAAGTAGGTGAATGCTAACCAAATTTCAAAACAAAAACAAGCTTTTAAAACTTAATTTTTTTTGTTTCTAAATTTTTGTTTAGTTTCTACAAATAATGGCAAGGTGTAGACATCCAAATAAGAAAAACATATGGTATAATAGTTGTGGTAGACTAAAATTTCAAAAACTAAAAATTAAAAATAAAATGATTATAAAAAAGGACGTTAGTCTCTAAGATTCTTTAACTGAGTCAATAAGTGATGGAGGTCGACGGAAAACTTCTATTTCACTCTTTTTTATGAGAAATTCTTCTCGTTTATTTTCGTCTCATTTCATCAATGCAATAATTTGATCGAATTAACATGACGAATAGAACATTAAGAAAACCAGATCAACTCAGATTTCAAATTTTCAACCAATAAAAATGTTTCCAACATCCCAATTTTGCAAATCTTGATTAACCAAGGACAAAGTAATACCCTCTATACCCACTGAAATTGCAATATTATTCTTATTTCTCTCCATTTCTTAGCTAGCAGGAGGCTAAGGGAACCAATGAAATGAATATGCACAGCATAAATATGAGTTACGACCTTCTCTGTATTTGCTTTCATATATGGCAATCAAAAAAATAAGCTTTTGGAATTTTTTTTTTTTTTTTAATTTCCAAAATCAGTTTACGGCGTCTCTGTATTTGGATTTTTTTGTCATGCATGTCAATTAAAATCAGTTTACACGGAACTCAGCCAAAATCAGTTTTACGGCGACATCCGTCACTTACTTGACTCAGTTGAAGAATCTAAGAGACTAATTAATTTTTTGTATAAAATAAGAGCTAAATATTTTTATGCTCTTTTTTTTTTTTTTCTTTTTTGAAGTGCAGCTGTTTATAGTGGTAGATGAAAATGGGAAGAAGATGATAAGTGATTTTATTTATTATTATTTTTTACCACCTCATTACTTTTTAACCATGGTTAAGGAGCTTTTGAGTTTTTAAACTTTTTGTTAACTCAAATCACCGTTTTTAAACTTTTTAATAGAACAAAAATGATAATTGGGAAACTAAAATTAAACTTTTGAAAGTTCAAGAATCAAAATGAAACAAATATGATAGTTGAAGAACCAAAATTATATTTTCACTTAAAACCAAATATTCGAAAGGGAGCATAAAACTTGTGAAATTTACTAAACTTCATTCTTTTCGCATTTATTTATTTATTTTCGCATTTAAGTTTACCATTCACAACCCATTTATGAATTTAAGGTATAAGCCTTCTTTAGCCCACCAAACGTAATATAAAAGTTACAAATATGACGTTGCAATGATTTACATTTTATTCCAAACGTAATGCATGAAGAATTTCTTCCCTCGTTTTTTGGGAATAAAAAAATGAAAAGCTATCAAATTTTAAGAAATGGCCCACATTTCCGGCTTGTTAGCTAAGCTCTAGTTCAGCCAGCTAGATATAGTACTTAATATTTTTTAAACAACACAAAAAAAGACAGGGTTTTCCTGTAGTTATTGCTTGGCCTTCAGCTTTGTCTATTCTTGCTTCACTTCCCATGAGCTATAAATAAGAGAGGTAAATAACAGCAAATGGCACACAACTAATTCTTCTTT
>JBBMKA010092717.1:0-12961 GCA_037833695.1 Sechiopsis laciniata
CTAAGCTGCACCCTTGAGGTGATGTCAGGAAGAAAAAAAATATTAAAAAACAAAATGAAACACTTTAAAAAAATAAAAATAAAAAAATTTTGAGATATGTGGCTCCAAAGGAGCCACATCAGGGACAGCCAGTTTTTGGGTGCAGCTTAAGCTGCACCCAAACTGGTCTCATTAAATATTAGGCATCATTGGAGTATTGCATGGCTTAGCTCCTAATTTTCCTATTTCTGATAGTAAATCAAACACATATTTTCACTGTGATAAAAAAATACCTTTCTTGCTACTCATGACTTCAATCCTCAAGAAATACTTTAACAAACTTAAGTCTTTAGTATAAAACTAACTTTGGAGAAAAGATTTTAGAGACATTATACCTAATGTATCACTTTCAGTAATGACGATATCATCAACATATACAACTAATAGAATGATACCACTTGTAGATCGTTGATAGAAGACGGAATGGTCTAATTTACTTTTCTTCATCCCGAACTACTCAAGTGCTTGACTAAATTTCCTAAACCATGCTCATGGACTCTATTTTAAACCATATAAAGATTTTCGAAGACGACATACTTTACCCATCTCCCCCTAAGCAACAAACCCAAGTGGTTGCTTCATATATACCTTTTCTAAAATATCACCATGAAGAAAAGCATTCTTAATATCAAGTTGATGTAGAGGCTAACCTTGAGTAGCCATCATAGATATAACCTGACAGAAGTAAGCTTAGCAACTGGACTAAATGTATCAAAATAATCTACCTCGTATGTCTGAGCATAACCTTTAGTAACAAGACGGGCTTTTAAACGAGCAATTGATCCATCAGGATTAACCTTAACTGCAAACACCCATTTACATCCAATAACCTTTTTGCCCGCAGGAAGAGAAACTAAATTCCAAGTACATTATTATCCAAGGCCTGAATTTCTTCCATCATCTAAATACAGTGAGACAAAGCTTCATGAACAGTTTTAGGAATGACACAGAATTAAGAGACGTAATGAAAGAATATGTGGATGAGGACAACTGGGCATAAGAGACACTAGAAGAAATAATGTAAGTGCATGAACGTTTACCTTTACAGAGAGTAATTGGAAGATCCTCACTCGATCCTAGATCTGATGACGAAGAATTCTTTGGGATACTACATTCGCCTTGAGTAGACTTGAATAATGAGTGGATTAGAGGGAAGGGCAGGCTCTAGTGGGGTAAGGGCAAGGGACTCTACGGGGGCTCACTATGGTGTATATAAAAAGACCATCCACCTCATCCTGACTCGTACTAGGCATTGTATGAGTGAAAGGTGTATCCTAAAAAATGTAACATTACGAGAAATAAGATATCGATTTAAACTAGGACAATAACTTCGGCACCTTTTCTGAACACGTGAGTAGCCTAGTCAAATGCACCTCAAAGATTTGGGATCCAATTTGGTTAGATGAGGAAGAACATCTTGAATGAAACAAGTATAACCAAATATTTTTGGCTCAATAGGAAACAAAGGTTTCCTTGGACAGAGAACACTATAGGGAACTTTACCCAGAAGAACAACAAATGCATTTGATTAATTAGAAAATAAGCTGTTAAAATGGCATCAACCCAAAAAATCTTCTCAAAATTCATTTGAAAGAATAACGCTCTCGCAAATTTTAGAAGATGCCTATTTTTTCGCTCGGCAACTTCATTTTGGGATGGAGTGTTGGCACAAGATGACTGATGAATAATCCCATACTTGGAAAGATATGACTCGAGTGTTTCTGAAAAATACTCATCCGCATTGTCACTTCTCAAAATTTTAAGAGAAACACCAAACTGGGTACGAATTTCAGCATGAAAATTACAAAGTTGGGAAAGTAACTCAGAACGATTTTTCAAAAAATACAACCATGTCATACGGGAGTAATCATCAATAAAAGAAAAGAAATATTGAAATCCTATTTTGGACACAACCGGACATGACCCCATATATCAGAATGAACTAACTCAAATGGAGACTTCGCTCGTTTATCAATTCTAGGAGTCGAGCTCAGACGATGAAACTTGGCATACTGACACGAGTCATAATTTAATGAGGACAAATGACTAAATTGAGGATAAAACTTCTTTAACATACCAAGAGATGGGTGTCCAAGACGACAATGAATGTCAAACGAAGACAGACCTCCCAAACGTCTTCATATCAATATCCTAAACAAACAATAACCAAGATAAAATGAGATAACAATTTAAGTCACGAATGAGTTTACTGACAGAGATCAAGTTAAATGATAACTGAGGTAAATGAAGAACATTTGTCAAAGAGAGAGATAAGGTGAGGTTAATGGTGTTAGAACCACGAACAGATGCTTTGGATCCATCTGCTAGAGTAACATTCACCACAGATGTAGTGGACAATTTTTCCAAAAATAGACTAGAATTACCTGTCATGTGATATGTGGAACCAGAATCTATAATCCATTTGGTGGAAGATGATAAAAGACAACAACTCATGTTACTTGAATCAACTATGGTTGTAGTAGAAGACGATGGAGATAATGTTGACCCAGCCTTCCGAAGAAAGTCGATGAATTTTAGGTGCCCTGATACGCGTTCAAGTCGTCGAGCAAAACGACGTTAAATGATTGCGCTTTTGGGAGGCAACTCAATATTTTTCCTTCTCATTTTCGTTGATATAGTTTATTTTTCTTTTCTAGTTTTTGGTGTGTTTATTTTTTCATTTATTTTTTTTTCTTGCAGTGCGTTCATTTTCAATAAAGCATGAATACTGACTCTTTCAACGCCAAAAACTATCATGTTCAACTCGTTCACAATCTAGGGAGTTCACTTTCTTTATCTATATATTATTTTTGTGAACATATTGTTTAATTTGTTATACATTGGGGACAATGTATAGTTTAGGTGTGGGAGAGGTTATATCAAATTTAGCATTATTTAATTCACACATGTTGATTTTTCTTTTGAAACCTTGAGTCTTTGTTGATATCTTTGAATGTCTTGTATGTTAGGAATGCATTTTACTTGAATTTTAAGACATGATATAGATGAGCATGATTAGGAATTTTCTTAAATTTTTATGATGGTGTCTCATTGATTTATTGATTGAAAATGTACAAGGCTTAATGCAAAATAACCAATTCGAGTGAGCTTTGAGCCGATGCACAACACATTATATTTTACTCAATTTATTTCTTGTTGAGTGATATCAAACTTAGTGTGTTTATTCTAGAACTTGCTTGTGAATGAATTTTGTGACCATATTTTTGTATTGATGCTTTAATAGAATAAGGGCAATTAGGAATTAACGACTCTTTGGATTTTAAAATTCCCACGTTTGAATTTTTCCCATTAGTTGGCTACTTTGAGCCTATTTTCCTTTTCTTTCTAGATACCACATCATATTTAGCCATAGACCATCTCATTTGTTAGTCTCAACCATTGCACATTTGTCGAGACAAGAGGGAAATGTTACATGGTAGTTAATGGTTGAAAAAAAAGGTCAAAAAGTGATGGAAAGTGAAAAAAAAGAAAACTATAAAAAATAAGGCAAAAAAAACAAATATTTTGAAAAAAGTGCCTTGAAAATTTGTTGTTAAAACGAAAAAAAAAAAATACAAATTTTGAAGAAAAGTTTGCCAAAATGTTTATTAGTTATTACGGTTTCTCCAAGGTTCCTAGTACCAGAATGAAGTGTGTGGTCAAAGTTTATATTGGGTAATTTGTTTTGTGTTTGGTTAGGTGATGTTATTATGCAAGATTAACTTTTAGTCTTGTTTATGGATACCTAAATTTTTCTATCAAACCCTTACCTAAGACTCATTATAACCCTTGTAAAGTCACTTTGATTTTTTGCATTCAATTCATCTATATTGGTGGAGATTTGATTCACTTGCAAGCCTATGGTAATATCATACTATGTTTTGATTTTGAGAGTAAAATCACCCTAAATATGTTGAGAGCATAGAGTGAAACCATGTCAGGGTGTTAAGTTTTTACATTTGATTTTGATGAATTAGTGAGATGCTTGAGTTTTTATACAAAATGTCTTCTATGAAAACTTATTCTTTTGATTATGATTGAAATTCAACTTTGATATGTGTTGATTATTGATATTTTTTGATGTTAAGATAGATGAAACAGGAGTAAAAAAGAATATGTTGAGTTAAAGTATGCTTGAGGACAAGTATGAATTATGTGTGGGGAAATTTGATAAGTTCTAAATAATTATATTTATTGAAGCTAATTTTCCTATATTTGGGTTGATTGTTATGGTTAATTGTATTATGCCTTATTTAGTCTATGGAGTGAATTGCTAAAAGAATTGGTGAAATAGGTTTAAATTTATATTTTATTTTAAATTTTGTAAAAAGTGAAAAAGAAATAAATATTGAAATGAATAAAAAATAAATTTTAAAAAAAAGTGCCCTTGCCACTGTTTTGAAAAGGAAAAGAAAAGATTGAGTTGGGCTCAATCGAGAGCCCAACTAAAAATGCACTCTTTTTTCATATATATGTGAGGAAGAATATTTGCATGCTGCAGTTCAATTTTAAAAAATAATCATTTAAAAGAAAAAAAAAATGAATGGTTAAGATTTAGCCACCTCAATAGCTGTATGGTGCCTAGGCAGCATGCAAACATTCCTCTATATGTGAGCTTTGCAAGGAGAGGAGGTGGAAGCAACCCTTGAGATACAACAAGATACAACAAGCACAATTGAAGCTTCAATTTGGAACACAAAACTCTTTCTTTTTTTTTTTCAGTCTGGTTTGCTTTTAATTTCCTTTATTTTTATTTTTTTTCTAGTTAGTTTTATTTTACTTCTCATTCGATAGTTTTAATTCAATTGTAGTTTTATGAGGCTTTGGACTTATTAAAAAAAATTTAGTTCATAAATTATTTGTTTCTTATTTTATTTTCAATGATTAATTGTTAATAAATTTAATTGACGTCTTAGTTTATTATCAATTGATTCATTCTATATATGATTTTGCGATACGTAATTATTTCAAATGATTGTAAATTGTAGTAAGGAGTTGGCTCATGTGTGTGATTGTGGCTTTTCCAAATTATATAGGTTGCATGATATGTTGTAGGGAAATAAATAAACAAAATTAATTAATTTGTAGTTATCTCAGTTAGTTAATTTCTGTTTAGTTGTTCTCATGAATTTTAATGCTATTAATTTTAGTTTTTAATTTTTTTTTTTTTTTAAATAGTTATCAAGCATGTATGATTTTTATTTTTTAAAATAAAAAAAATCAAAAATTAAAAATTAAAAACAAAAAAGAAGAAGGTTATCCAACCAAGCTAAAAGTTTCACATTTCCAAAACTTGTGTTTGCTTAATTTCCTTCCCAATAATTAACAAAATCATCATTCTTATACAAACCAACCAAAATTAGCCACGATAATACACAAAAACAATGGTTAATCAACCATGAAAACAAAATTCCATGGTTAATCAACAATGAAAACAAAATTTCATAAATGGTAAAAACAAATATCTTATCATAGAACATTTGGAAGATTATTTAAATAACGTGGGGTTCTTGAATTTTCAACATGATACGTTTTTTGGGTTCATTAATCTTGAATTGTATCACAATTTCATTTTTGTTTGACTGAATAACTGTTTGAGTATAATAAGCTATGATACTAAATTAGATAATATGAATGATTTCAAAAAAAAAAAAAATTAGATAATATGAAGTTTTATCTCAAAATTAATTAATAATGAGAAAAGTAACGCTCATTTTATATAAAGGTTTTGAGACATTCTTATTTGTTTTATTTTCTCTTTTATAGTATAGGATTTTATATATGATTTTATATATATATATATATATATTTAGGATTACATTCTATTTTTATATTATGGACTTGGGTTTATTTCATATCGGCTTTGTATTAGGGGGCGTTTCCTGCAGGTGTTGGCCAGTGTAATATTGGTCAATGGCCTATACTTCCATTTAGGGTGCTCGTTTTATTTATGCCCATACATGTGATTGACACCATCACATACCACCTACTCTAACTTAAATTGGAGGAAGGAGGACCAACAAATCAGACATAAATGACACAACTGCTCTCAAATAATATGAGAGTCAAATACCGATTTTTAGACTCGAACTCATAATCGTAGAGTTGAAATGGATTAATACTAAACAAAATAATCAACTGTGCCACTAACCCATTCGGTGCCATCGATAAAAATAGCCCACACATGTTCTTTTTCCAATATTTGTCTTACAAATATTATCAACAATTAATCTAATAAGCAGTCATATACCAAGAATATAAATTGATCCATTATTAATTAGGCTCTTATTATTTAAAAAAAAAGTGTTCTCCTTCAATTAAAATATAAAATTATAATTAAAAACTAAATAATTAAATCTTAAGATTTAAGTTAAATAATAATAATTTAGGCTCGTTTGAAAACCATTTTATTTTAGTTTTTGGTTTTTGAAATTTAAGCCTATAACAACTATTTTATCATATTTTTTTCTTACTTGGATATCTACATTTAGCCTATATTTTTATAAACCAAACCAAAACTTGGAAACAAAAAAAATACATTCTAAAAGTTTGTTTTTGTTTTTGAAATTTGGTTAGCATTCACATACTTTCTTAAGGAAATATAGATATATTGTACGAAAGATGGAACACATGGTAGAAAACTTGAGTAAAAATAGACTTAAATTTCAAAAACCAAAACCAAAAATTCAAATAGTTATCAAACGGGGCCTAAATAATTGATAACCATTTTGTTTTTTATTTTTTATTTTTGAAATAAGCCTACAACAACTATTTTATCATATGTTTTTTCTTACTTGAATGCCTCCATCTTACCTATATTTGTAGAAACCAAACTAAAATTTGCAAACAAAAAAAGTAGTCTCCAAAAGCTTGTTTTTGTGTTTTGAAATTTGGTTAGCATTCACATACTTTCTTAAAGAAATACTGATACATTGTAGGAAAGATGGAACACACGATAAGAAATTTGAGTAAAAATAAATTTAAGTTTCAAAAACCAAACACAAAAAGCAAATGGTTATCAAACGAGGCTTAAATAATTTAAATTGTAAAATTATCATCATAATGTTTTACCGATAAAGTTTAAGAGCTAAATTATGACATGAAAATAAGTAAAGCTTAAATGACATTGTGTATGATATAATAATTAAGAAATGAAAAGTTCAAATCCTTATCCCTAATTTGTAGTTGAATAAAAAAATAATAATTATGACCAAAAGGTAAAGTATTGTTTTTGTCCGTAAACTTTGGGGGTTTAAGTTTTTTTAATATTCAAACTATCAAATATATATATATATATATATATATATATATTTATTTATTTATTTATTTATTTATTTGTATATGTATTAGGGGGGATATTGGTTCGGTTTTCTTCGGTTTTAAGTCAAACCGATCCTATCAATTTGACAAAAAGAGGAACCGAACCAATGTCCAACAAAAGACAAAACCATTGGTTTAGTTTTCCTTGATTTTTAGGCCAAACCGATAGCCGATCCGACCCAATTGATTTAACAAAAAGAGGAACCGAACCAATGTTCGATAAAGGATAAAATCATTGGCTCGATTTTCTTCGATTCAGTTCCCTATGGTTTTTTTTTCTATTTTACTTCCAATTCATATTTTAATGTTGTTTTCCTAAAAAAATATCATAATTTATAATTAAATTAAACAAAAATAATTAGTCGTTTACCAATAAAAAGTTCAGCTAACATATAAAAAGAAAAATGAAACTAAATAAATCAATATTGGTTCGGTTCGTTTTTTATTAAATTTTACAAATAGAAACCGATCCGATCTAATAACTTTCGGTTTTCTCTAAATATAAAGCAATATGTCCAACATTATGTAAAAAATCTGAACCGATCTAATGGATCGGTTTGGTTCGATTCGGTTTTGACGGTTTTCGGTTTTCATTATCACCCCTAATATGTATATTTATATTTATATATATTATAGGTATATTTATATTTATATAAACGTGTCTTAAATATTCCAGTCTTTCTTATATTGATATTATTGAGATAATTCTAAAAATAAAAATATTATTGAATTAATTTTAATTATATTTAACTTCATGTTTATCATAGAGATCGATTTGTAATATTTTTAAAGTAAAACAAAATTGCATCGCTATTCCAATTTATATCATACATGTACTACAAACACTAACTTTTTTATACCCTTTGTCATACTCACCCTCCAAATACTGATTTTTAGTATATCCACAGTTATACCAACACTCCAAACATTGGTTTTCTAAAATTTTATACCACCGTGCAAAATTTTTATCATATCATACCCCCTACAAAATCTTTACCTGTAGCCAAACGTCCCCTTAATTCTGACCCATATAGATATGTATGTATGTGTGTGTATGTATATGTGTGTATGTATGTATATACATGTATATATGTGTATGTATGTATATACATGTATATGTATGTTTTATGTATATATGTATATGTATGTATAGATGTATACTATATATATCTGTCCATTTTATATTGACTAATTTATTGAAATTTCTTAAGAAATTAGTTAAAATTATTTAGCATTTAAATCATTATCTAATAAAAAATGCAATTAAATAACTTGACCATTCTAAAATCGTGCAGCAACCTTTCATATCAATTCTAAAGGGCTAAATGAGCTCTTTAAACAAGGTATATTTTTTAAAGAGGACAATTTGGGTGAAGCCTTGCTGCATCCCAGCCATGAAGTCACACATATGTGGCGCCTCTGGCGCCATATATCTCAGCCACTTTTTTTTTTAAGAAAAAAGAATTGTATGTGACTTGATGGCTGGAGTGCAGCCTTGACTGCACCCAAATTGCCTTTTTTTGAAAAACTCTAGATAATGTTTGTAAGCATTGTGTTGTTGAGAAGGCAATAAGAAATTACTTGACTAAGGCTCAACATATAATTAATTTGGAGTTTTTTTAGGAGTAGGCCAAATTAGAAAAGTATTTACAATACCAGGTAAAAAAAAAAATTTAACAATCATAATCATAGATATTAATAATTATACGGTATAATTAATACATAATAATATATCAATACACAATAATGTACTAATAACATATAATATTGTATTAATACGGAAATAATATTGTATAATGTGTATTAATAATACCGTAATTTTTATTAAATTTACAAATATTTTAAAATTTGACTAGATTTGTAATTATTTTGTTAGAATAAATTATCTATTACAATTTAGCAATTAATTAAGGACAAACTTGATTATATTCATTCAGACATACGAGAACCAACACAAACAAACTCTATTTAGTGGTTTAAGGTATTTTTAAATTTTTCATAGATGATTATATTAAGAAAAGTTGGATTTATTTTTTGAAAACCATAGTTAATTTAAGGAATGAAAAACATTCGTGGAAAACCAAACTTCTACAAAAGAAAAGAGGATGTAAAATCGATAAAAACTTGGAGTTTTATGGTGAAGAGTTAATAACTTTTGTAAAGAAGATGACATTGCAAGACATAAGATGGTGAATCTATTATCACAAAAAATAGTGGAAATAGGATAGGTTCTTTGTGGACGATGTGCCAATAAGAGTGTTCAAAAACTTCAAAGACCTTGGTGAAGTTTCCATTCGACCAATTTGCTTTCATGAGTGTCATTAACTGATTTCAATCGATAACATTAATTATAATTATGACAAATATAGAACTATTTAATTAATCGATTGATTTTAATCGGTATCACTTTTGACTTCAATCAACAATACTAAATATAAATATGATAATATTTTAATTGATTGTGCTTTGACTTCAATCAATATCATTAATTGGCATTATTGATTAATGTAACGATCCAACTTCCTAAAATACTCTAATGAGGTGTTACGTGTGCATGCATTTAAAATCCACAAAATCAATTTAACAATCACATGCAATTTCTAAATAGTTCAAAATCATACAAAATAGAGTTCGGGATCCCAATAGTTCAAAACAAAAAGATAGTTTAGCAGAGTTGTAAACACAAGTTTGACTCTAAGTAAAATAATGCGAAAATAGGAATGATGACGACACCGTGTCCATGATCGATCCAGCTCCTAGCCTAGCTACCTCGGAATGGATCAGTACTTGAAAATGTAAGGGGTGAGTATATCGAAATATATCCAGTAAGGAGCCCCACCATGGAGTTAAGCATGCAAACAGAAACAAGTTAGAAGATACGACAACTAAAGCTAGGTGTCCCGCACATGCGTGCCTGACCCCCTGGCCGGTCATGAGCAAACAATGTCAAACGACGGCGTGCAAGCCGTGAGCAAGAAAAATAGCTAAATGCTGAGCAACACATGACCACTGTTAGGAAAGGATCACGAGTGAGGGAAACACATAGGTTTCCTAAACCTCGGGTCGGGACACGTCCTATACCGTGTCCGCAGAGACGTACACAAATGTTTCGGAGGTAGCCTGACCTATGTCAAAAACTCGCCACGCTCTACTTGCAGAGACATACACGAATGTCTCTGGGTAGCTTGACCACTGTCAGAGATCTGTCACGCTTCTACTACGCCACTCTAATAGCGTATCAGAAAAGGCAACACGAGTACCGAAAAAGTCACCTGACCCTGTCAAGGAGGACCACGAGTGAGGGAAACACGTAGGATCCTTAAATCTCGGGTCGGGACATGTCCCATACCATGTCTGCAGAGACATACACAAATGTCTCGGGGTAGCTTGACCTCTGTCAGAGACCCGCCACGAGTGAGGGGAATACACAACATCTCTAAACCTCGGGTTAGGGGCTCCATCTGCTAACCCCTAGCATGTGGAGATCGACTGCCTGCAGACAACATCTTGGAATGCATGTAAGCTCACTGACAAGCATCCCTCCGCACCATCATTTGTCTCAGTAGCCTCTTCCAGTAGGTGTCGGGGTCAAGCAAGTCATGACTGCTCTCCTTCCCACGTACTAGGCCATTATAGTAGGTGTGGGAGTCAAACGAGTCATAAATGGCTCCCTTTCCCACGTACTACAACGGGAAAAATAAAAGATATAATTAGCACTAGAGTCACGCGAGATCTAGCCTAGTCTAGGCGAGTGCAACCAGCCCACCCGAGGGTTGGTACGACCCGCAACGTGTGCTCAACAACCAAGGAACTCATTATTCCGCACACAATGTGACACGTGGATGAGATCTGACCCCTTGGTCGGATGTAAGAGTCAACTCGTAGGTTAGTGCAGCCCAACCACGTGTCTCGAAATAAAGAGGATCCATATCCTCACTCGGTTCCTAAGGAGCACTAGCAAGTCACATCAATAACATGATACTGATCAAACGATGAAAGTCCTAAAATGGGTGAGCTAGCTGCTCCTCTAGGTGGTCAACATGATAACCGAGCCTAGTTATTCTAATGTCAAACATAAACAATCCGAACTAGGTATCATGATAACAGATTGCTACAAGCAAACCCCTAGGCAGTAAAATAGAGAAAACAAGCATATAATCTTTGCAGCACGAGTACACTTAAACATAGATGAAACCGAATGTGGAATCGCCCTATCACATGTACAGAGGTGAAACAAGCAACAATGAAACATACACATTCCATTCATGAGCTACCTAACGCATCAGGACATTCCAATAAATAACTTATTATGTCACACAATCAAATGAACAAGCATAAAATCATTCCATCATGGGCATTTCAACGCGATCTCTACATGCATTATCCTAAGCAATCAATCATAATAAATAGTCAATTAAATCAAGTAGATATCATACCCCACCAAGACACAAGCAAACAAATGCAATCCAAGAGATATCAATTTTAACATGAGCACAACTCTATGAATTTAGGAGATAGCACTAAGATCTTAAATCCTCACGAGAATAGATAGTCAAATAAGGGGTTTCAAACACAAATCAATATGTAACAAGTCATAGAGCATCCATTTCCTGTAAATTCTAACAAGCTCCATATCACATCTTTTCAGCTACAAACTCGGATCATAATAGAACTCCTTACCTTCCCAACGTCTCGACCGAAACACAAAGAGAACCCATGATAGCTCTTAAATAGAGCAAATTTTAGGTTGTCTTAGTTTGCATTATTCTAGAATTAAAGGAGAAAGCAAGCGCTAATAGAAGAATTACGATGAAATAACTTAGAAAATCAGTATGCATTCATAAAGTAGCATCGGAAGCACAGTTTCGTGTTTTTAGTATAAATCTTGAGTAAACTGTGCCTAATCAATGCTAATGGCAAGACATATTAAGCTACACTGCAGAAAGGACAATCAGCGCGAACGATGACTAACAGAGCAAAAAGGCACAAATTCAAAATGAAATACGTTCGGAAAAGACACGCCAACAAGGAAACAATAAATAGTCAATCAGTAATCAAGGCGGCATCAATCAAATAAATTTCAGTGGTAATCAGGGGATCCTGCATTAATGAAGATTTCACAGCTCACCTCGACTTGATGGCCAAGTAAATCAACTTTATAAATACCAAGGTCGGGAGCAGAGAAAGGTGCGCTGGTCGGTTGGCCATGAAACCTATCGCAGAGAAAAGAAAATGGTGGTGTCGTAGAAGTCGATGATAAGGGGACTGAACATCTTCAGCCGTGCCAATTCCATTTTACTATTTTTATTAGGAGTAGCTCGTAGTTTGAACATTTCATAGTTACAATAAAATCATCTGGTTTAACTTCTATTTGATGTTTATCTCTATGGTTGCGCTGTAGGAGTTTATGTTTACTATTCTTGAGTAGAAATATGCTAGGAGCGTAGGTCATTGAGTTTTACACTGCTGCATGATATTATATATATATATATGTGTGTGTGTGTGTGTGTGTGTGTGTGTGTGCGTCGATTAGCTACCCACGCATGTACCTTGTGGTGAGTTCGAAAGAAGGAACCGCATGTTAACCCAGTATGCTACATTA
>JBBMKA010092728.1:0-12960 GCA_037833695.1 Sechiopsis laciniata
GAAGCTTTGGACAAGCCACGACATCATTCTTCCATTTAATATCTTATTTAAATTGTGTGTTTGGGATTTTGCGAACAGTTGATCAGACCCGAAGGCCACTTTTGGCCCAGCTTTTGTTTTGTCGAGACAGGGAGCGGAGACTCAGGTGCAGTTGGCAGCGCAGCGAGAGGAGTCTCGGGCACAGATAGCCCAGCTGACACAGTCCTGAAGCCATGAGAGCCATGGTTAGAGAGATGTTTTTTAACATCGGGCAGAGGTTCAGGAGTAGAGCTTGAGCATGTCCGATGGATGAGATACCGAGGCCAGATTGATGAGTCTGGAGTTTTTTGTACGAGTTTTTGGTGTTGCCGTCACTAGAGGTTGTGCCCTGTTGGCCTATTTGTAGCAGGCCCTAGAGTTTTGTTTTAGCAGCACTTCATGATATGGATGGAGGATGCTTGTTTGGCACCAAGCTTGGGTGCAGGCCTAGGTTCAGGCCCAGTTCGCACTGTTGTGCAGATGATTCTTACGACTTATGGAGAAGTTCAGCATGTTTCTCCTGATGTTGCACCGAACGTACCAGTTGGAACACTTGATCATGTAGCACCAGTAATCCGTGTTGTTGGTAGTCAGATGGCCACGAGAGAAAATATGTGCAAGGAATGACCGAGAGTATCATTCTCTAAGTTTACCTGAGAGGTGGGTAGAAGTTTGAGTTAGAGCGCGCCTTGGTGTTTAGTCGTTGGTTGTGAGTCTATTGAGAGCCGGTTAGACTTCGGTCTCCTGTAGTGGTTAGTCTTTGTACTTTCATGTGTACCTTTGAGTAGCTTGTTCTAGGTGTGGGTTGTTTTTGGAAACCACATTAGAGTTGTTTGTTTGGAGTGAGGCCTTGCTCAGTCTTCGGAGGAGTTGGGCTTTCTGTTCGAGGACACTATCCTGAAAAGTGTCCTTAGTTTGAGATCGCGGATGTATTCTGCTTGTTGTTGGTTTGCTTGTCATCAGACAAGAGTCGTTTATTGGAACGTGACCTGGGATGGTAAGAATCCTTGTTGTTATTTCGTTAGAGCCCGGATGAGACCGAGCAAGTTGTGGTTGACTAGAAACCACGCAGTTGTCAACGGGTGTTGTTAAGGGTGTTGCAGAGATCTTTACCCGGAGTAAAGCTACGAGGTGGCTGATGCTTTGAGTAAGAGGACGACACATTCTGCAGCGTGTTTGGTCTCTTGCCCCTGTATCTAGAAAGTTGGAGCTAGCCAAAGTAGTTGTGTTGCTGAAGAGGGTTTATTCTTATTTAGTCAGTTGGCTGTTAAACCGTCTTTATGGCAGTGTGTGTCTGAGGGTCGTCGGAAGGACCCTAAGCTAGTGGAAATCCTTGCCAGAGCTCAATCAAACCCAGACAGTGAGTTTTCAGTTGATCGGTTGGAGCTTTACTAGCAGTTGCCAAGCCAGGGTTAGTTTCGCAGCAATCTTCGAGTTGGTCTGAGGTGTAACTTAAGGTTGAGCCTGGTTGCATGTAAGATGCAGTTTTAATGATTGTGGATTTCAAGTAGGGATCGCCTTTTTAGCTCAGTGATTGATTATCATGTTTGCTTGGACGCGACGTTGAGAGGTGATAGTGTTTTCTATCCTTGGCTTGTTCCTCTTGGTAAAGAGCTGCATTTCGGTTGTGAGTAGATAGAAACCCTTGTCCTTGAAAGAGTTGGAGTTTGTGACTGTTAAGGTCGAGTATTGGTAGTTCTACCGACAGGTGGTGAATGGTTAGTTCAAGAGCTTTGTTGACTTGTTAAAATTTTGTTGACCTTTTAGACGTCCTCTTGTTTCAGTCGAGATTCGTTGTTGCGCAGGGCGTGTGATTTCTAAGTCTTGACTTGAGAGGAAGCCCTGCTAGTTGTGTTGTACTTGACCCTAGTGGTTCATTGTTTTAAGAATTGTGTTAGCAGCTTATTAGTACCTAATCAAGATGTTTTATGCTTGATGCTTATAGTTTCGTGGTACGTTAAGCCTTAAAAGGAGGAAGTCCTTTGGACTAAGGGTCTTGCTGCGTTGCAGCACAGTTTGACTTAAGCCAGTTCAGCAGTTCCAGAGGGAACGAGTGGATGTGTAGTGTACAGGGTTGTTTCCAAGTTGGTTTGGGTTGTGTTTTAATGCAGCATGGTGGGGTGAAGGTGTACGCTTCATGTTAGGTAAAGCCTTTGACTGAAAGTTACTCGACTCTTGTTGTGGAGTTATCGGCAGTCGCTTTGCACTAAGAATTTTTGACGTACCACCCGTGTGGTGTGAGGATTCAGCTGTTTACGGATCGCCAAAGCCTTAGGTACTCCTTCACTTAGGAGAAGTTAAACATGAGGCACAGGAGGTGACATGAGTTAGCTAAGGACTACGACTGTGAGATATTGTACCACCCAGGAAAGGTCTATGTTGAGGAAAATGCTCTGAGTAGAAAGACGTCGCACTCCACAGCTGTGTTGAGTTCTCAGGCTCATGTGTGGAGGAAGTTCGAGCGAGCTGGTATTGCAGTATGGTTAGGAGAGGTTACCGCCAGGGTAGCCCAGTTGACAGTTCAGCCGTCGTTTAAGCAGAGGATCATTGATGGCCAGTTGAGTGATCCCAAGATGAAAAGGTTGGTTTGAGAGAGAGATCAAGAGGATGGAGTTTTTTGTTTTGTTCCAACACCAGACAGAGGTTTAAGGTTTAGAGGTCGGGTATGTGTCCCAGCTGACGCCAGACCGTAAACCGAGTTACTTGTAGAGGCACATAACTTTCAGTTTACTTGCACCCAGGAGGTACCAAGAGGTAACATGTTCTCAAGCAGACGTTCTGGTAAATGAATATGAAAAGAGTTTTGCTGAGTTTGTTAGCCGGTGTCTCACTTGTCAGCAAGTGAAGGCTCCTAGATAGAAACCGGTAGGTTCGTTACAGCCGTTGAGTGTGCCACAGTGGAAATGGGAAGTGTTTCGTTGGATTTTATTTTTGGGTTGCCGACGATGCCGAGAGGGTTTACTCAGATCTGGGTTATTGTAGACAGGCTGACTAAGAGTGCACACTTCATCCCTAGTAGAGTTAGCTACACCGTGGAGCAGTGGGCACAGCTATTTTTGGATCAGATCGTCCGGTACCATGGGGTGCCGGTCAGATGGTCAGACAGAGAGGGTGAACCAAATTCTTGAGGTTTTGTTACGAGCCGGTGTTTTAGATTCCCCTGTAGTTGGGATCAGTGCCTGTTTTTGGTTGAGTTTGCCTACAATAACAGTTATCAGTCGACGATTCAGATGGCTCATTTTGAGGCTTTGTATGGTAAACGGTGAAGGTCTCTTGTATTCTGGGAAGAGGTTGGGACGGACAGGTTTTGGGGCCCGAGGTGTTACAGATGACTAACGATGCAGTGCAGAAGATCAGGGCTCGTATGTTGACGGCACAGAGTAGGCAGAAAAGTTACGCCAATGTTCGGCGTAGAGATTTAGAGTTTGAGGTCAGCCAGCATGTGTCTCTGAAAGTAGCGCCGATGCGTGGAGTTTTGAGGTTTGGTAAGCGGGGAAGTTGAGTCCCCGAGTTTGTAGGACTCTTTGAGATCCTTGTGCGGATCAGATTCGTGGCTTATCATTTTGCTTTGCCCTGTCATTGGCAGCAGTGCACACCGTTGTCCTCGTGTCGATGTTTCATCCGATTGTAGACTTTCAGCCGTTGGAGCTGAACGTGGATTTTAGTTTCGAGGTAAAACTAGTGTAGATTCTAGCTTAGGATCGCAAGACGTTGCGTAATCGGGAGATTAGTTTGGTTAAGGTCCAGTGGAGAAATCAGAGGGCAGAGGAAGCGACTTAGGAGTTAAAGGTTGTTGAGGGCTTTTGCCCGGAGTTATTTTGGTCTTAGGGACTTTCGGGGATGAAAGTCATAAAAGGAGGGAGTATTGTAACGACCCAGTTTTCCATTTTGGTTCCCCGGGTTTGTTCGTTCATTGATTCGATTGCTTGGTTGGGCCGTTAGGGCAGTTTGGAACTCTAGGGGCATTTTGGTAATTATGCCTTCGGCGGTAGTCTCGTAATTAACTAGGGTTTTGGGGCAGTTCTATAATTTATTGAGTTTAGGTTTTACTTCAGTTTCAGGTTTCCAGGGTTGGAGTAGCTTTTCGAGAGGTTCGGAGACTCTGTTGATTAATTGGGGAAAAAGAAGAAAAAAGGTGACTCCGCCAGGGCTCGAACCTTGTTGGTTTGAATTTGGAAGGCTTGTTTAAAAGAAGAGAAAATAAGAAGAAAAGGTGTCGTCGCTGGGACTCGAAGGCAGGTTGCCAGGGACACGTGGTAGGTGGAGATTGATGGATCGATTAAAAGGAAAAGGTTTACGTTTTCTTCCATCTTTTTGTCGTGAAGAAGCCCCAAATCATTTTTCCTTGCATTTTCCCCTTCAATCCTTGCGATCTTCTTCTCCAACTTCTCCCTCTCCATTCTCTTCACCCTTGCCGAATTCATCTTCATCTATCGCCGAAATCTCCAAGCTTCGTTCTCCTCCTTGCAGCAAGCCTAGCCGAAACCCTAAGCTTCTCCTTCTCCATTACTGAAGGCTCTTTCTCCTCCCATCTTGCCGTAAATCACTTTCCACTCAACCCCTTTGTCGAGACTCTATGAAACACCTTGTTCTTATTACTGTTGCCCTTAGCCGTGAGCACATCCTTCTTCTCCAAGTCGAGAAGCCCTTCGCCCAAGCTCACACCGCCGAGCCCTTCGCCTCTCTCTGTTGCGAACACTTGCCCCAGCACCCAAACCTTTGCCTTACCGAGTTCACCACGCCTGCACCGATCACGTCCTGATCGCTTGCACGCGCCAACCGTACCCAGCCGTGCACTCGTCCAGCACCTCGCGATCACCTTCACTCGCCCCAGTCGTCCGCGCACTCGCTCTCGCATGCCCGAGCGAAACCGCACGCCCTTCGCAGCTGCCTATCCGCACGCACAGCTTCGCAAGCGCACGCACCCGTGCCTTCGCCTGCCGCACACACCCGCACGCCCTACCGACACTGCTGCCCTCTCTCAACTGTGCATCCGTCCGAGCCTTATCGTGCAGCCTGCCGAGCCAGCCTGTTGCCTGCCGCACGCCAGCCTTGCCGAGAGCCAGTTACCGAGCCACCTAGTGTTCGGTTAGGGTAATTTCTCTTCCGAGCTAGTGTTGATCGTTTTAGTTTCGAGCAGCTGATCAAGTAGAGTTTAATTCGTATTTCTATTTTATTAATTGTTAGGTTCTGTTGGTTCTGCAGCTCAAGGAGCACTGTATTTTCTATTTGTATTTTCTGCTTGTTATCCTAGTAAGGATTCCTTGCCGGGGTTGCGTGGACCCTGCGAGACTTCTCTGATTGCTTTCTTGTATGCTTGCTTTACTGTTACTTGGCATGTTAGTGGATAGGAACCTGTTTGCTGAACTGTTCTACTGGCATATTTGATTTCTGTTTCACATGTTAGTGCCATGTTAGGTTTGTTCTTCCAGCATGTCTGACTCCTGCTTTTAAGTTTGTAGTACCATGCTAGGTTTATGTGTTGTTGAGCATGTTTGAATGATAGGAACATGATTCGTAATCGTAGATAGAACTTGTTAGGTTGTCATCATCCAGAGGCTGAGAGTGGACCAACGTATGTGTCTCCACCGATCGGGCTATGAGGATAGATTCCTTACCCCCGACAGCTGGGTGTGGAGTAGCTACCATACAAACATAAGCTTAGTTTGTAGCCTGCTGAAGCGGAACCCTGCCAACGGTGTAAGCCTGTCTTGGCCAATTCTTAGCTTCAGGTGTCGGTGGTATTCAGGCTGCTACAGTTGAGTGCCGAGGGCCTCACACTACTGTAGATCAGTGACACCGCTTTCGAGTCTTTAGGCATGAGTACCTGGACTGGCGTAGTATGTCCCTAGGCCCCAAGATTTACGCAGTTTGTAGCAGCATGCGGTGTGCGGCACACGCATTAGGCGCCAGGCAGAGAGGTCCCTCGAGCTAATGTTTGTGAGTATACCTTTCCTTTTCGAGTTTAGAGCCAAACTTCGGGTACTCTTCCGAATGTTTCAGGACTCGTTTAGAGAGCTGGTCAGGACCTGCTATTGAGCGGTCACTTGGCCGAGGGTATGAGACCTTCAAAGATATCTGTTTTGGGATCAGCTTTTGAGTTGATCATTTGGCCGAGGGTAAGAGACCTTCGAGGATATCTGTTGGGATCAGTTTTTGAGCTGATCATTAGGCCGAAAGTAAGAGACTTCCGATGACTCAGGAGATGTGTTGACAACTCATTCCAGGGATTCTGTGTTGGTAACTGTTTGCTTGTTTACTTGGATTGCTAGATGATGTGTTGTTTCGTACTGTACCCCGGTTGGGGATTCTTACTGAGTGCTTTTGTACTCACCCTTATTTTCTATAGTTTTTCCACCAGGTAACTTGAGACAGCACCAGGACGGCTAGATGATGAGCTGTATGATCATGGGAGCCGCCGGCACTTTGTTTATGTTTATGTTTATTTATTTTGATTCAGCATGAAGTCAGACACTGAGTCCATAGGATTTGCATATTGAACTTGATGGTGCTATTTGAATGTTTTGTATTTGTTGTTTCAAATTATACCCTGGCCGGGGTCGCTTTTAATGTTTTGAATAGGGATTATTTTAAATGTTTGTAAACAGGTTCCGAGGAATTTCAATAACTGTTTTATGCAAGTCTTAAGCGTATAATGATTTTTATTATCTTTTATGCATGCATGCTGAGTAAGGACCATGTTTAGGACCATTTTTGGGTCGGGTCCTTACAACACTGCTCTTCGAGGTGTAACAAGTGTAACAGATGTTCGAATGGTGGAAATAGACCCACAAAACATCACCTCAAAATATCTCAACGTCGACTGTACCTTGCGTTGATTTTTTTTCTGCATTATTTCAACACCCAAACTAGGAGATTGGTTACCAACCACAGTTCATTTTATTTGCAACTCTGGTGTTTAGTTCGTTTTGATTTTTGCTGATTCCAGAAAATTGTAATAAATGCATCAATTGAAAAATAAACAAAGGCAATTCAAGCATACTCTTTCTATGTGCATACAAAATAGTACTTGAATAGGGGGCACGACATAGGTAAACCATTGTGTCGAAAAGGGACCCTATCAAAAAATGGGGACCCTACGTCAAAACGGGGGACCCTAGGATAAATAAGGGACCCTATGCCAAAATTGGGGCTCTATGTCAAGAAGAGGATCATATGCCAAAATGAGGGACCCTATGACAAACAGGGGACCCTATGCCAAAAGGGGGGACCCTATGTTAAAGAACGGGACCTATGTCAAGAACGGGACCCTATACCTAAATAAGGGACCCTATACCAAAATGAGGGACCCTATGTCAATCAGCGGATCTTATGCCAAAAGGGGAACCCTATGTCAAGAACGGGGCCCTATGCCAAAATGGGGGACCCTATGCCAAAATGGAGGACTCTATGTCAAGAGGGGGACCCTATGCCAAAATGAGGAACCCTATGACAAGTAGGGGACCCTATGCCAAAAGGGGGGGGGACTCTATGTCAAGAACGGGACCCTACGTCAAAATGGGGGACCCTGGGACAAACAAGGGACTCTATGCCAAAATGGGAGACCCTATGTCAAAAACGGGACCCTATGCCAAAATGGGGGACCCTACGTCAAAATGAGGGACCTTATGACAAACAGGAGACCCTATGCAAAAATGGGGAACCCTATGTCAAAAACGGGACTCTATGCCAAAATGAGGGACCCTACATCAAAATGGGGGACCCTATGACAAAATTAGGGACCTTTAGTAAAAAAGGGGCCATTTCCCATATTAACAAACAAAACCACGAATAAACAACAGCGGTCTTTCTTTTACTTTGCGATAAGAAGAAAAGTAGCATAACACGGTAAAAGCTTAATTATAGTATCACAGCAACATCTACTCTTGTTGCCTCAATAAGTTCACCCAAGGCATTCAAGAGTGGGGGCAACTGTTGTAGAAGGATTTTCACCATGGCATCGGGCTAGCAACCCATTCTCGACAGGCCCAAAGGCAAGCCCGAGAAAGCCCAAGAAGGAGGCCAAAAAGATAAGATTGGGCCAAACCCACAAATCTGGTTCTCTAGAATAGGGTCAAACGCGTCCACTTACGAGGGACCCCACGTGTCCGATCCCCGTGTATGAGGGTCGAACGCGTGTCTGACCCCCATAGGTGAGGGTCAGACACGTGTGCGACCCCCGTGTGTGAGGGTCAGACACGTGTCTGACCCCCGTGCGCGTGTGCGGGTGCGGGCTAAACGTACGTATGGCCCCTGTACACGTGTGTGAGTACGAGCCGAACGTGGGTCCAGCCACTTTAAGCGTGTGCACATGGGCCGAATTTGTATCCAACCCATAAGCGTGCCTATGTGCAGACCAGATATCAAGGGGGCCCATCTGAGGAGAGCAACGGGCTCGATTCGACTTAGTTGCCCCCCACCTTTCTCAGGTGGCAGAGAAAGTGCATCTGGAGGTGCATTCGTGGTTGCTCAATGAAACTGACTCCCGAAAGATGTGGACGTGGATAGAAGAAAGGGGGGACGCCTAAGGAATCATGCCTTATAAGAAGACTCAAGAACAATGCTACAGGTAAGAAAACTTTCGACCTAGAACTTTAAACCAGACTCTTACAATACTGACTTAGACATCGGAGTCTACGTGGGCCGTACCACACCGGTGCCTTGTTCTTGTAGTCTCTAAACAAATTCACTGTTGATACGGAGGACCAAAATCTGACATAAACACTTTCCATTATGAAAAAATTGGGAATTCAAAATTCCATTGAAATGCCTCCAACCTATGCTAGCCTAGGTCCTAGTCAATACCTCTCCAAGGATATTAAACTTCAGATTGATAAAGATGTTGAATGGCTCTATAATGTACTAACTACGGGGACTATCAATGGGAGTACTATCATAGTTGATCTTAGCCAATGTGTCGCCATGTTGTTTCTTTCGTTTTTTGATGAATAATAATTTCCAAATTATCATTTCTATCTGTTACTATACCGTATTGCAATGCTTGGGTCTAAAATGCATTTATTAATTTATTAACAACTCAAAATAACCAAGTGCATGTTCACCATCAAAAGTATATATATTTCCTAACAGCCCAATCACCAGCTTGCATTCATTAATAATCATATGACGTCTTTGATTAATAAACTAGCAATGTGTCTTTGTTAAAAAAAAAAAATCACCATATGCAAACCCACGAACATAACACAAATGTGTATAACTCTCGAAATATATGGTTATAATACAGTAAACACAATACATATTACTGAGTGTATGATCACCATCAAATGATAATTAAATATTTACAAGTATCATCACCACCGTGAAGTTGTTGGAGATAAATAATGACCATATTACAAATGCTAATAAATAATGACTATATTACAAATGCACGAGCATAAAACTAGAGGGAAACAATTCCGAACTTTATAGTCATAATAACAAATTCCAATACAATAAGTATGTTCTATTTTTCCAACATCATGAAGATAAATCCGAATAAAATAATAAAGAGGTGTAAAACAAGTTGTTTGATAACTTTCTTTTCCTAGCAAGTTGTTTCGCATGTTGGTTGTCAAAAAATATTTCATGCCCTTTAAACTACACAATAAAAAATGTTTACACATAGTGTACACTCAACTTAACATAAAACTACGGTATGAACATTACATTATACAATGTACCGCATCAAGATAGAGGCTTTGTTTCTTGACATTATAAAAGTCACCTACATTAATTGGTGTAACCTACCAAATAATCAACGATTATCATATGTATATGAAGATATGTATTGTATAATCAAAACTCCATTACCTCATTTATAGATTTGACATTATCCATTCCCATATCCAAATTTTCTTTGCCATCTGCATTCTTTGCCTTCTTATCTTCGACTGCTCCTAACTTAGATGTGAAAGGACATCTCATTATCTTTGTCATCACATGCAGAATTATACCGTAGTATCAGCACCCTAAGTATAAACTATACAGTATAACAAACCATGATTTTTTAATAGTTAGTATTTACGGAATGACTTAAACTTAACTTCTATACAATTTAGAACACACAACCACATTCTACTAAATAATACCTCGCCTATAGTAATGACCGTATGTTCCTTCTTTTGTTTCGGAAAGTAACTTATAGACTTGTCAAGTGTTCTTTGTTGCGTCTAATTGTCTTTGGTGTTATTTCTCCCCTTTTCCCTACTTTCCCCATTTATACCCTAATTAAGGAAAATACCCGACTAAACTATATAAAAAAAAAGTTTAGATTTTTCAAACATTCAGTAAACAACATCAGAAATAGTGGGAATCAGATTAGTATTAGCGGTAGATCGTACATGCAAATAAATCTATACAAAGATAAAATATGTAACACCCTATTCATATTTTAAGTATATTTATCAAAGTTTTATAAAAATATTCTTCTTTGATGGATTAATCGATTTATCAATAAAAAAGGGCTTGAAACATATTATTAATAATATTATTGTTATTAAATACTTGTGGTTAATTACTATCTCCACTCCTTACTAATTCTAATCCATAGTAAAAGGTTAATGAAGACTTTTCCCCCATTTATTGAATTCAAAATGACAATTAAAATACATGGGCAATTAGTTATTTTGGGATAATTATGGAGGTTGCTTTAGAAGCCTAGGGTTTGATTGATTTCAAATTAATGGAAAGAGCTTTTTAATATAAATATAACATTTTCTTTTTTTGCTTTCCCTTTTCCCAAATCCCAAAGCAGCCACCTAAACCAACTCCCCTCTACTTTCTCTCTCTTAAAATCCACACCTTCTTTCTAAGTTTTGTAGAGCTAGAGAGGTCCGTCTGCGATTCTGAGACCAGTTCCGTGTTCAGGGCATCGAGAGCTTCGAAACAAGGTAAGATTCATTGGTTTTCATGGAGTTTTCCGGTGAGAGGGTTTTGAAACCTATTTCTTCTTTCGTAGTTTCGCGGAGCTAGAGTGGCCCGTTAGCGGTTCTAAGACCAGTTTTGTGCTCAGAGCGTCGAGAGCTTTGAAACAAGGTAAAATTTGTTGGTTTTCATGGAGTTTTCTGGTGAGAGGGTTTTGAAATCCATTTCTTCTTTAGTAGTTTTGTGGAGCTACAAAGGTCCGTTCGCGGTTTCGAGACCAGTTTCATGCTCAGGGCGTCGAGAGGTTCAAAACAAGGTAAGATTTGTTAGTTTTAATGGAGTTTTCCAGTGAGAGGGTTTTGAAACCCATTTCTTCTTTCATAGTTTTGCGAAGCTAGAGAGGTCTGTTTGCGATTTCGAGACAGTTTCGTGCTCAGGGTGGCGAGACGAAGAAAAGAGGTAAGTTTTATTGAGTTCCATGGTGGTACGCCAGACAATGCCGTCGCCATTGTTATTTTTCGGCGACGCGTCGTCAGTTCAGTTTTCCATCCCCGTTCGCGTAGTGTGCTCTGTTTTGGCAATTTCCACTTTGTTTGTCCGTTTAGTTGATTTCTATCCTTGATCCTATGTTTAGGTGCACTCGGTAGTTCATCATTTGACTCGTGGTTTAGCTTGGTGGTTTAGTCGAGAATGTTGGGAAGGTAAGGAGTTCCATTATGATTCAGGTTTATGGCTTAAAAGCAAATGAATAGTGGCATGATAGGATTTACGAGAATTAAACGAGAATTAAATGTTGGATGACTTGTCACTCATTTGTGTTGTGTTGAAACCCATTGATTGAACTATTTTACTTGTAATATGTAAGGACCCGACCCAAAAATGGTACTAAACCTGGTCCTTACTCAGCATGCATGCATAAAACCCATTTAAAAATAAAGTATACAAGTCAAGTGCTTTGAAAATTAAAACATTCCATTGTTAAAACAAAGTAAGTTACTGGCCAGTTTTTAAACAAACAATGTCAAATAGCTCCAAAACACAATATGCAAAAGCTTCCTCAGGACTCCATGTCCAACTACATGCCGAATCAAGTAAATGAAACATAAAAATAGACAGAGTGGCGCCGGTAGCTCCCATGATCATCAGCTCCTCCTCTAGCCGTCCTAGTGCTGTCCCAAGTTACCTGGTGGAAAAACCACAGAAAATAAGGGTGAGTACAAAGGCACTCATTAAGAATCCCCAACCGGGGTACAGTACGAAAAAATGCATCATCTAACATCCAAGAATACAAGTAAACGGTTACCAACACAGAACCCTAGAACGAGATGTCCATAAATCTCATGGGTCATCGGAAGTCTCTAACTCCCGGCCAAGTGGTCAGCTCAATAACTTGCCCTGAATAGAAATAACCTCGAGGGTCTCTTACCCTCGGCCTGAGTGACCGCTTTACAGCTGGTCTTGACCAGCTCTCCAAACTGGTCCTGGGACAACCGGGAGAATACCCGGTGTCTGGCTCTAGACTCGGAAAAGAAGTGGTGTACTCACGAACATTAGCCCGAAGGAGCTCTCCGCCCGGTGCCTAATGCGTGTGCGCACACCGCATGCTGCTGCAAACTGCGTAAATGTGGGGGCCTAGAGACATACTACGCCAGTCCAGGTATGCATGCCTAAAGACTCGGAAGCAGTGTCACTGATCAACAGTAGCGCAAGACCCTCGGTGCTCAACTATAGCAGCTTGAATACCACCGACACCTGAAGCTAAGAACCGGCCAAAGCAGGCTTATACCGTTGGCAGGGTTCTGCTCTAGCAGACTACAGCTTATGCCAATGTGGTAGCTACTCCACACCCGACTGTCGGGGGTAAGGAATCTGTCCTCGCAGCCCGACCGGTGGGGACACGTACGTTGGTCCACTCTCAGCTTCTAGATGATAACCTAACAAGTTCTATCTAAGAATCCCAACCCTGTTTCTTATCATACAAACGTGCTCAACAATAAATAATCCTAGCATGGTACTACAAGATTAAAACAAGAATCAAGCATGCTGGAAGAACAAACCTAGCATGGCACTAACATGTGA
>JBBMKA010092739.1:0-12960 GCA_037833695.1 Sechiopsis laciniata
CTTTTATTATTTTAGTCATTTTATTTTCATTCTCCCAAATCCCCCCAAAAGTTCGTGTCAAATAAGAAAATTAAAAAAATAGAAATTGAATCATACGGTTTCTTGTGGTTCGACTCGGTCCACTATTAAATACTACAAATATTTAACTTTTTATTGAAATTTATAAATGTCTTTGATAGACCCCTTGACAAGGTCTTGTCACTCAGGCACTCCTTGCCCCAAGGTGGTTTCAACTACTTGAACTTCGACGAGATTTTTAATTACTACCATTGAATCATTTTATGCAATTACTAACGTACAAAAGATTTGATTGCAAAAAAATTGCTTGTTCGAATGTTAGGGTTTCACAAAGAGATTCAAAGAAAATCGAAAGCATACAGAATCGACGGATTGTGATCTTTTATAGTCGCTCTAAAACACGGACTAGATAAATTACATTATTGCCCTCATCAAATGTGGCAGCTCCAACGGGTAGATTATTACTGTTGCATGCTGACTCTTAGGCTAAGCCTTCAATATCCACATGAGATTGTAATCAAAGAGTTTTTTTTTTTTTTAACAAATCAAATTCTATTCCTATACTAATCCTAAAAAGCAATTAACATAGAGTCTTCTAAGTAAGAAATGTATGTGGGATAATTCAATTCGCATTTTTATCAGAAATTTTCCAATTAATGCGCTCCTCGCTTGGCAAGGCAGTGATTTTCATCACTGAACTCCGCATTCCAGGAATGTGTTTTTCACTCTCCATACCTTTAATTACACATTTGTAGTGCTTGGAGGTGATAGCATGATACTCTTTACCTGGTGCTTTTCTTTCAAGCATAGTGGATAAGGAAGTCTTATTGTTCTTCTGTCACGTAGTACTAGAGATACTACTCACGCATGGTTGCAAAGTCATCATCTATTCTGGTGGTCAATGTGGTTGCCACTATTGCCCTTGTGCGGTACCTTGTTCCTGCGTTCAAGTAAAACAAGTTAGTCTTCTGCATTTAAAATTACCCTTAAATTTCCCTGATTTGCCTGCAAAATTCCCCAGCAATGGCGCCCAAAACTTGACTGAAGCGTTTCGAGTGCTAATATAATCGTAGTAATTAATTCAGAGTTAAACTGTTAAGTAAACCTCAGAATCGCTTACGCGTAAGTAAACGCGATCGAAGTGCGGCAAGTAATAAGTATATAATTTATCGATCCCACAGAGAATTTGTAGCACATCGATACAAGTTAAAGGTCAAATGTAAAAGACGAGAATAGATTGAAAGTGTGGTTTTGGTTGAAATAACTAAATAAATCTATGCTACATTAACGCTAATGCAGATGATGATGCTAATAAATCAACTAAGTAAATGAACAAATATGCATGCGTTGCTTGGTGAGACAGAGATCGCACTTCCCTTACAAACGAATGCTTCCGCATTCGGTGGTGCGAAACCCAGCTTACACTGTAATTCCTCACAAATAAGCTCAAGGCTTCATACGCAGCAGCAAGATTAACCTTAATCTCATTTAATGGTACAAAAGACTTTATACCAGACTGAACGTTACCTGCTGGGTCTTCTACCAGGTTCCTCTTCCGAGTAAGCTGGAAGCAGGCATGCGTGGGTAGTTAGCCAACGTATGCTTAATTAATAAACAAAATTATAAAATTCTTCACCCGCATTCAAAATTCAATCAGTAACTTAAATTAACTTGAAATGTTGTAATCTAACTATCTAACTAATAAAAGAATTCGCATTACCATTCAATTTAAAGCAAGTTAAGTTGTCATGAGAAAATTAGCACATACTAAACTTTAACTTCAAGCCCCCTTCTGGAATACTTGCTGCAACCTGCCGGTACACTACCCGTAGTATTGCCTTTAAGCACAAGCTTGCAAATGCAACTAGTGAAATCGTTATTCCTAAAACCCTTCCAAAATACTTAAGACTAAGTATTGCCTAGAGATTACGGTGAGGTTAAGCCCTCAACATTCTCTTTTCCAAGGAAATACCAAGCACTCGCAAGTGGACAGTCAATCGACTCCCGATAAATAATTACAACCATCGTTCTTACCGACTTCCCCCCTTAACTTGACATTTATATAAAACAATAAGCTACATGCTCTCCTAAGGTTGCTTCTTAACACTAAATCTACTCATTAGTCATTTAACAGGAGATCAATTCTGAAACAAAGAAGTCATAGAATTACTTTAAGAAAGCGTTATAAACTACTCCTACAAAATGTAAGTAACAGAATACAAAATGTGAAATGCAAACAATAACTACTACATGATAATCTAGCTATCTATAGAGTTGATAGAATCGCCAACATTGTTGCCAATGGAGTCTTCTTCTAACAAACACTACATGGTCTGAGCTCTTCCAGGCCTACAGATGAACAAGATCTATTGAGATCTCCGAAGATACCTCGGCGTCTCGAACGCCCATCAACGGTAGTATCCTCTCCGAACCAGCACACTTTCTCTTTTGATTTTTCATAATTTATAAAGTCCGAGTTTTTTTGTCTACTACGTTCAATCCTTCTGCCAATTTTTCTTCTGAATATTCCTTCATTGATTCTTTCCATCCTTATTTTTATGATTTCGTAAATTTGTCTGTCGTCCAGCTTTTCCTTTTCTTTTCCGTTGACTCGATCCTACTCGTCTGCATCCGCATTTGTGAGATATTGCCTGTGAAATTCAACATGTCAGTGAGTTTTGAAAATAACCACAATTTCCGCGCTTAAGCATGCATTTCGCATTTAAAAAGTGCATTATTCTCATACTTCTATTAGGCACGCGATGGTTGTTAATATGCTAGATCCTTGCGATGTAGTCGAGTTAACTCCCTTTTTATACTGCTTACTTTATGAGTAAATTGCAAGGGTTTAAAGGCTTAAATAGTTCTATTATTTAGCGCTATCATGCTTTGATCCACAAATCCACAAACAACGTTGTACGACCATCAAATGTCAACTTGGCTAAATAACTTCATGCTCCTCTAGCTATCAATCTACTCGATTCCTCTCTTGAAACTAACTATGGTCAAGATCTACTCCTAACACCTCAAAACTTGAAGCTTTTCTTCTCGGATGGACTAAATACGACTTCTTTCTGGCGACAATTGATCACAACATGGTTATTAGCTAAACACTTCATACCAAGATTCACCACAAAACCGCTCATAGACAGTACTATGAGGGTAGTAGCCAAAAGCTCACTAGAACCTCAAGAGTTTCGGTTCTAACCAATCTTATCTCACAAGGGCATCGCTAAAACGAACGGGTCGAGTCTGACTCAGGCAACACTAAAAGTGTAATGGTTTACACTAACAATTACTTACAACTGCTGGCGATCCAGTCGTCGTTTTTTATCTCGACCTTACTCTTCCTTCAAAAACTCTTGGCATAACTACTCATCTGAGCAACACGATCTTCAACTATAGAACTAGTTGCTCGACCTGGATGTACTCCTCTACTCAACGGAGCTACTGGAAATGGTGGTGTCGCGACTTTCTACCAGATAACATGTAAGATGTGCAAACTGTACCTGAACTCTGCTCGTTAACATCTCTTTAATCTTTTTTCGAAGAGAAGTAACTAGCTCTGCTTCAAAAGCCTGCTTTTAAAAAGAGGATGCAGCTCTACTTGCTGCTAGTGCCATCGTACCTCCTCTAGCAGCTGCTATCTCAATTAGCTAAGCTCCAGGTAACTCAACTCTCCACCATTCCACAGGGTCTGCACCCGAGGACCACAACACGTTAGCCCACGCATAAGACTAACCAACAAGCAATTAATAATAAACATGTAAGCTAGATTCTATGTGCATTAACCAAAACCCTCTTACAAAACTGACATACCTTACAATTGCTGGAATGCTAAAGATCATGGGGGAAAACAACAACCTTCTATGTAGGTCAGTCTACAGAATCTATGACTCTATACTCTGATACCAAATGTAAGATCCCGTAATTTTAAACTCTGTTTTCCACGTCATGTTGACTAAAAAACTGTTACAAACTTGAATTTTTCAAATTTCAAACTTAAAATAACTGCTCCTGTTAAATTTATTTCGAATAAATGTGTAACTAGCAAGTCCTTGGCCAAGGTGTTTCAAAATAAACATCTTTAAAATAAATCAAATAATAGTAATGGGCATCCATGCCCGACAGTTAACAATTGTTAAAAAGAAATAACAGGAGTTTAGACATGACATGCTACTAAACAAGGAAACATTTATCCTAACATCAATTCAAAGAAAATGCAGCAGCTCCACCCATGATCCCTTCAACATCTCCCAGCTAACCGTCTCGATGATGTCTCTGCTTACTTGGGGAAAAGTAAAACCACAGAAAGGGTGAGTATAAAAGAATACTTAGTAAGAACTCCCCAACAGGAATACAATGCACAAAGTAGAACTCAACATTCTAGCAATACATATCTACTCTCGTCTCAACATAGCTTACTAACTGACCATGAATTTTGTTACATGTCTTCCTCAAACAATCAACTTACCCTTAGCTTATTTTAGCTTTTTACTTGGTCATGAGGTTCATTGCATGACTCATTTGTAAGGCCCTCAAAACACTCATCTAACTTTAGCAATAAAACTGGTTATGAAGTATGTTACACAACTCTCTTGTGAGGCCTTTAAGACACTCACCTAAACATAGAAATACGATAGGTATTGAAGTTCGTTACACGACTGTCTAACTCGATCAACTCAAACAACTCAACCACCGCTAGTGTACTGACGACACCGGTCTAGGTGAGCCATCTACCTGACACTCGACGCGTGTACGCATACACCACATGCTGCTGTAAACCAGTCGAGTGTAGGCATACATAAGCCAACATGGTCCAAGTCCACATGCCTATCTCAACAAGGAAAGGTGTCCACTGAGTCACGGTCTTAAGGCCCTCGCCAGCGATCCGAATCAGCCTGCTCACACCTATTGCCCCAAGCTAAGACCCTCCCATAGCAGGCATACACTATGATCATAGCCCGCCTATAGGGCTACAAACTAGGCATCACCGAGGCAACGTGTTATAACACATCCTCTGCTATCAAGCACGGGATTAAAATCCTCAACGATATCGACCCAATGAAACAATAATACGTCGTGTCTCTACAGCCTCTAGATGATGACAACTAAGAGTTCTATTACAAATGCTTATTAGCTCAGTCCTAACAAATAACCAAACATGCTTAACAATTCCACACAGTTTATCGTAGCAGGACATGATAACTCTCAAATAGAGCACATTTTAGGCAATTCTATTCTGCATTATTCTAGGTTTAAGGGAAATAATTGGGCTATAATATGTAAATTGCGAGTAAAAACTACTAGAAGTCACATGCATTCATAAATTAGCATCAGAAGCACAGTTTCGGGGTTTTAGCATAAATATTGTATAAACTATACTAAATTAATGTGCAATGCAGGCAATGCGATGATTAAGCCCGGAAAGGACAAATGAGCGCGAACGGTGACAGGCAGCGCAAGAAAACCCTAAACCATAATGCAAACACGTTCGAATGGTCACGCTAACAAGGAAACAAATGAAGAATCAATCAATATTAAGTTGGCGCCAATCAAATAAATCCCGACGAAAATCAAGAGATCCTGCATTAATGAAGATTTTACAGCTCACATAAGCTTGCTGACTAAGTAATTCATCTCTATAAATAGTAAGAGGGAAGCCGAGGATCGGTGAGCTGGTCGGTTGGCCAAAAGCCAATCTTAAAGAGAAGCAGTCGGTGATATTCGTGGAAGCCGATGACAAGGCGACTGCACACTTCACAACTTCACCAATTCCAATTTTTCATTGCTTTTTATTAGGAGTAATCTATAGCTATGAACATTTAGTAGTAGTAATAAAATTAGCGGATTTTAACTTTCTACTTGTGTTTATTGCTATGCTACGTTATATGAATTGTTGATGAGGATTTATTTATAGAAGCATGTTAGGAGGGTAGGTTATCATGTTTTACACTGCTGCATTTTTAATTAATATACATGCGTCGATTAGCTACCCACGTATGTAACCTGCAGCGAGTTCAGAAGAAGGAACCGCAGGATGATCCAGTATGCTACGTTAGGATTGGGTGAAAGGCTTTTCACCATTGGAAGTGTTAGGGATAACCTTACTAACGCTTGCGTCGCCCTGAATTAGTATGGAGATTGCAGCAGAAGCTGGATCTGCCATAAATCATTAAGTGCGAAAATTACTTTTAGATTAGGGAAGCAAGAAGCTTGATAACTAGTTCAACATTGTTAACATCTTTTGCAACTGTTTTCTCAACACTACTCATTGCATTCACATTTAATTCTTGTTTGCATTAGCATTCATATTTACTTACTGTTAGCATCAACCATAAAACCAACTTCAAATCCATTCTTTACTTTATTTGCATAACTCTCAAGATAGAAGTACTAGTTCTAACCTTAATCCCTATGGAGAACGATAAATAAATATTTATCACTTGCTGCATACTCGACTGCATATACTTGCGTAGAATGTGATTCCAAAGCATGAGGCTTTAGCAATAAAGTCTTATACTTAGAATTTATCATTAGTTTATTTATACTGCACCGAATAATCGCAGCCAATTTTTTGGCGCCGTTGCTGGGGATTGATTGTTTAGAATTAGAATTTTTAATTTGAGAGTAGTTTTTATTGCTAACAAGGTTGAACACTTGTATTTTAAGGGAACCGAGATTAAATACAATACAACCAATAGGGAAAGAAGTCCCAATCATATTACCACAAGCACGAGCGTCAAAGATGGAATTCTATCACATTGGGAATCAGCGATGGAACAACATTGTAAACCCGCAACAAATACGTTTTTATCAGCAATAAGGCTATACGGATAAGACATATACAACAAACTTCTATTTAGCGTATCCTAACTGTGAACATCAGTCGCAGTTTGGGGGAAGTCATAGCAGTATCTTCTAGCATCAATCTGGTCCACTAGGAGATCGTAGCAACATGAGACATACATGGGAAGCTAGGAGTCATGAACCTAGGGGACTAATGTACAATCATGGGCTATCTTCTGCTGGCACAACAATAGAAGAAGAAGAACGGCTATGACGAAAGAAATGGATGAGGGACAATGGTATAATACTAGAACCTCAACTGCCCAATCATGAGCACAAACACTCTCTGGAGGCAAACACGGAGAAAAGTGCAGCCTATAATACTGATAAAGAATAGACATATCTGAGGGTCAATGTACTTAATGCAGCATCAGCCATGGAATTTTTTTATGAGACTGAACCTGAGCTCTCATGGGAAGATTTTCGACTTGCCATGATCAAATACGAAGAAAAGGCCAAAGCTCTGTGGCAAGTAGAAGAAATAGAGAGGGAATAAAAGAAACGTTTTCAGCAATAGGAGGAAGCTTGGGCAAGGGCCACCGCCCTAGAAGCTGAGATTAAGGCAAAGGAAGAGGACAAATTATAACAGATGTGATATCAGCACTAATAAGAAACCTAGGCAAAATTTGTCGCCCTGGAAGCTGAAGCCATGGAAGAAGTTGTAAAGGCAAAAGAAAACAGTTTCAAAGTTAACACTGGGCAAATTCCCAGTGATGAAAGCCAAGACGAGGATGAAAGTCCTCAACCATTTAGCACAGTGAGTAATGAACCTACAGAGCCAATTATTAGAATTCTGCATCAAACCAACAAGGAAGATGTAGAGCCGACTAGTCAGCAGGAGCACAATATTAACTCACTAACCAATGGGCTACTCGCAATGGTACCATAGTTTTTACGCTATCAGAACCGCATACACAGCATGAATTGATTAGTCGAGGAAGCGACACATGAATAGTTCAACTGAGCTATAAACTGATACATCAAATCTTATCAATGCTAATAAGGGTGGGACAACCATGCATCAAGGCGCATTATGAAGAAGGGCAAAGAAGGCTATCAAAGATGGCATAGCTCCTAAGATATATAAATGGCCAAAGTAAGGACAACTGTACCGGACAGAATTAGCACAAGGTTCTGCCCAGATCTTGCTCAGCAGCATTCTTGGAATGTAAAAATCTGGTATTTCTGACTTTGTGCAAAATTTTACAGGAATTTTTCTTTTAGGAAGTTTTTCTATTTATGAAATTTCCTTTTTTAGTTATTTCCTTAGTTTTTCTTTATTTACGTAGTTTAGGAAAGGATTGGTACGATTTGAAAACAGAGGATATGGATATTCAATTGCTCCAGAATCAAAACTCTATGCTACGTTAGCACGAAAAAGATTCTAGAAGGATCGTGGATGGCCTGTGAAAAGTGTTCCGCAGGCAGCACGTGCTAAGTTAGGAGAGTTAGGTTGGGGAAGCCTAGCACTAGCACCATAGACACAAGGCAAGACTAGGTTCTCCAATTCTATGAAAATCTAAACAGAGAAAAGAAATTTTTCTCGCGCGTAGAAGGCCAAATCATAGATTGTAGATTCACAGCATTGAACGAAGTTTTCCTACTCCCTGACGACATTAGGGCAGATTGTCAAAGGCTACTAAAGAAGCCAACAAAGAAGCAGTTGTAGGATTGTGCGAAAACCATTAGAACAGAGGGCACCAAGTGGAAGAATCAATGGTCGTTTCCTATGGATTACGTCAAACCAGAACTAAAAGACTGGATCGCATTCATCAAGATTATAGTTATTCCATCGACTAATGCAAAGGTAGTTAGCAGAGAACAAGCACTACTGCTTTATGCGATCTAGATCAGAACACGCGCCAATCTAGGCAAGATAGTGGATGAGCAAATTCAGCGCTGGGTCTCAGCCAAACGGAGGAAGATGTTCTTTCAGCATATTATCACTAGATTGTGTTTGGAGCAAGGTGTTCAGCAGCGAGCGATTGATAAGATTCTAAAAGTACACACTGAGCATATGATGGAAATGGAGAAAGCACTGTGGCAAGAAAAAGGAAAGCAATATGAGAAATTCTTAAATGAGGACAGTTTGGTCCAACATTTTGCAGCACTATTATCCAACTCGAAAAAAATTTTGGAGTATGCAAATAAGAGAGAAGAAATAATATTGAAAGCAGACGCAGCATTAAGAGAATACTTTGAATGGCTTGAATTTACAAAGCACATACTAAATTCGGAGCAAAGCAATCGCAGCAGCAATGCAGACACTTAGATGGAAGTCTCGCTCTCTTATTTTCCTTTAATGCATTTATTTCTTTTTCTGCATGCATATCATTCTTAGCCACAGTTTAATTTTTAAGGACATGCATTTCAATTCTTAGGATGCAACTTGTTTTATTTTCCTACATTTTCTTGGAGAAATTGGCATTAACATTATTATAGCAAATCTAAAGATTAGTATTAAATTTTCTTTCTACTAGAAGAATTCTTAAATTCTCTTAGATTCAAACCTAGCATTAGAGTAATCCCTATCATGAATGATACAAAGAACCAGAATTCACAAGTTGTCTTAGAGCTTGAGATAGAATACCTCAATCACAGAAATAGCTAAGTTTGGGGGAACTAAACGTCACCTTCATTGAGGAAAATGAAGACTTTAAGTTTTGGGGTGAGGGATGCCCGAAGAGTGATTTGCTAATTTTAAACTTAAAAAAAAAAGAAAAAAAAAAGGTGAGTGTGAAAAATAAAGATCAAAACATTCTGGCAAAAATTAAGGCATTAAGTGCAAATAAGCCATAGGATTTCTATTACTCCACTATCCACTATTAGCACAAGTTAAAACTTTTTATTGCTTAGATGAGACGTTTTATGCTCAAACAGAACATTTTAAGAACTACGGATTGCGGACATTAGTATAACCTGATAGGAATGCGACAAGTATAAGCTTCGAAGGATCACGAAACCTGATTAGCAGCCTTGGTAGAATGTTTTTGCCAAACTTAGTTGTAGAAGTGATTGTGTACAATAGATTAGGTAATGAGAAATAATTATGTTGAGGAACGATCTGTCAGTCATGGTCGAGAAGATTTTAAGGAAAAAACTGACTCTTTGGGAAGGTTTGAAAACTGAAAAAGAGAAAGATATTTGATGCTAAGATTATGAGTTGCGATAAGACTTGCTAGAGTTGAGCTCAAGAGGAGAATGTCGATTTAGTTGAACGAGGATAACTAATATATAGACTATGCGTTACTTGGGACAAGCAATGATTTAAGTTTGGGGGTGTGATAGCTGTCAAATAGAGCACATTTTAGGCTATTCTATTCTGCATTATTCTAAGGTTGAAGGAAAATAGTCGGGCTATAATATATAAATTGCGAGTAAAAACTACTAGAAGTCGCATGCATTCATAAATTAGCATCAGAAGCACAGTTTTGTGGTTTTAGCATAAATATTGTATAAACTGTGCTAAATTAATGCACAATGCAAGCAATGCAAAGCTTAAGAGCGGGAAGAACAAATCAACGCGAACTGTGACAAGAAGTGCAAGAAAGCGCTAAACCATAATACAAACACTTTCGAATAGTCACGCCAACAAGGAAACAAATAAAGAATCAATCAAGTAATTAAGTTGGCGTCAATCAAATAAATTCCGACGAAAATCAAGAGATCCTGCATTAATGAAGATTTGCTGACCAAGTAATTCATCTCTATAAATAGTAAGAGGGAAGCCGAGGTTCGGTGAGCTGGTCAGTTGGCCAAAAGCAAATCTTAAGGAGTAGCAGTCGGTGGTATTCATGGAAGTCGATGACAAGGGGATTGCACACTTCACAACTGCACCAATTCTAACTTTTTATTGATTTTTATTAGGAGTAATCTATGGCTGTGAACATTTAGTAGTAGTAATAAAATTAGATGATTTTAACTTTCTACTTGTGTTTATTGTTATGCTGCGTTATAGGAGTTGTTGATGAGGATTTATTTATAGAGGCATGTTAGGAGTGTAGGTTACCATGTTACACTACTGCGTTTTTAATTAATATACATGCATTGATTAGCTACCACGTATGTAACCTGCAGCGAGTTCGAAAGAAGGAACCGCAGGATGATCCAATATGCTACATTAGGATTGGGTGAAAGGTTTTTCACCATTCGAAGTGTTAGGGATAACCTTACTATCGCTTGCGTCGCTCTGAGTTAGTATGGAGATTGCAGCGGAAATTGGATCTGCCATAAATCATTAAGTGTGAAAGTTACTTTTTAGATTAGGGAAGCAAGAAGCTTGATAACTAGTTCTACATTATTAACATCTTTTGCAACTGTTTTTTCAACACTACTCATTGCATTCATGTTTAATTCTTGTTTGCATTAGCATTCATATTTACTTACTGTTACTTTTTAGATTAGGGAAGCAAGAAGCTTGATAACTAGTTCTGCATTGTTAACATCTTTTGCAACTATTTTCTCAACACTACTCATTGCATTCATGTTTAATTCTTGTTTGCATTAGCATTCATATTTACTTACTGTTAGCATTAACCACAAAACCATCTTCAGATTCATTCTTTACTTTATTTGCATAACCCTCAAGATAGGAGTACTAGTTCTAACCTCAATTCCTATGGAGAATGATAAATATAAATACTTATCACTTGCTACATACTCGACTACCTATACTTGCGTAGAATGCAATTCCAAAGCATGAGGCTTTAGCAATAAAGTCCTATATTTAGAATTTATCATTAGTTTATTTATACCGCAACGAATAATCGCAGCTAGGACACTACTAAAAAATGATGGACACTAGCTATTATTCTTGCATATACTTCATCATAGGAATCATACTTATCACAAGAACACTAAGAAACATAACACAAAGAACAACATGCTAAGACCTTATGATCCTAGCATGCTTAAAGAAAATAACAATAATAAGGTCACATACAAGCTGCACCCAGAGACCCCATAATTCCAGGATACTAAGCATACAGATCATATTTAAGATTTAGAGCACCATACGAAATGAACCTCGGGACCCCATAATCCCAAATCCCAACATACAAACAATCAGAGATAGCAACATCACAAATCACACTTAATACATATTGGTAGCATTATGAGTTTTGCCGTGTGTAGGGTCCACACAACCCGAGTGAAAAAGTCCTTACCTGTTTCAATAACATAAAACAATCCGAGAAAAATGTTTCTTGAGCTGCAGCCAAAAGATCCACCAAAACCCAGTTGGTTCGACCTAATAATTAATATCCAATAATCAGAAAATTACTCAAAACTTAACGACGATTAAAGCCCACAACTTAACCAATCCAACACCACGGAAATCAAGCTTAGAAACTTACCCAAAACCCAAAGTCAACACGACTGTCCAACACTTGGAAAAGCCCTAAAATCAAGTCGAACCTACAACACACACCTCGAGACTCACAAGAGCAAATGCCTAGCATAGCAATCCAACAATACATCATAATCGAAACAATCCAAAGACAACAGCGACCAATAATGAAGTTGGGTTAAAAACCTTACCTAAAACTCGATCACGAACACGGTTGGCGAGAGAAACGCGCGTGCAGGTGAACTAGAATCGACGGAGCGTCGAGCAACAGGGGTTGTGGCTGTTGAATGTGCGCGCACGGACAGATCTGAGTAGGGATTGACTTGCGGATGGAGCGTCGGTAGCCTTGCGTGAAGATCTGGTGCAGACGGACTGAGTCGAGGCGAAACGCGCACGCTACGGTTGGAATTGGGGATGTCGTGGGGTTTCTCGTCGTGGCTCGTTTGAGACTCAGGCAGGAGCAGCGCTGCTGTGGCTGGTGTTGGGAATAAACACTATTCTAATAGGATCAATTATTTCCTCTCTTGTGTTCCTAATGAAAAATTAGCAAGCATATATATATGTGGTAGATAAATCAAGCACAACACACAAGGATTTTTAACGTGGAAAAACCTCCTTAAGGCGAGGAGTAAAAAACCACGGACCGAAGTCAAATCTCTACTATAATCAATAATGGACAACAACAGGTTCTCCCTAGTTACAACTAGAGGTATACAACATATAGCAACTCAAGATAAACAATCTTG